>JAOPHQ010001595.1:7500-30347 GCA_030340625.1 Merluccius polli | reverse complement strand
CACCAGGTCTCCGTGGGGGAGGAGGTCCTCAGCTAGGTCTCCGTGGGGAGGAGGTCCTCACAGCACCAGGTCTCCGTGGGGAGGAGGTCCTCAGCTAGGTCTCCGTGGGGAGGAGGTCCTCACAGCACCAGGTCTCCGTGGGGAGGAGGTCCTCAGCTAGGTCTCCGTGGGGAGGAGGTCCTCACAGCACCAGGTCTCCGTGGGGAGGAGGTCCTCACAGCACCAGGTCTCCGTGGGAAGGAGAGTAAAGATGTTTTTGGCGGCAGAGGAAGAAGAAAAAGCGGGAACGACACGACGAGCTGCGAGAGGATCATATGCGCCCACAGGTAAGTGAAGCTAAATTATATATATATATATATATATATATATATATATATATATATATATATATATATATATATATATATATATATATATATATATATATATATATATATATATATATATAAAGCTAAATACTTGTTTTAATGGCGTGGTTTGGTTGCTATGGTGAGCTCTGTGTGCCTTTAAACCTCCAGACACAGAGAGTCACTTTATTCTCTGTATAATTGTATTTATATTCATTTTAATGTTGTAATTATGCTGCTAGAAAAGTGTTAGTAAAGGTGGTAGTAGTAGCAGTAGTAGTAGTACTAGTAGTAGTAGTATTATTATTATTAGTAGTAGTAGTAGTAGTAGTATGGTAGTAGGCTAGTAGTAGTAGTACTAGTAGTACTAGTACTAGTAGTAGTATTAGTATTAGTAGTAGTAGTAGTACTAGTAGTACTAGTACTAGTAGTAGTATTAGTATTAGTAGTAGTAGTAGTACTAGTAGTAGTAGTAGTAGTAGTAACCAGTACTAGTAGTACTAGTATTAGTAGTAACCAGTATTAGTAGTACTAGTATTAGTAGTAGTAGTACTATAGTAGTAGTATAACTATAGTAGTACTAGTAGTACTAGTATTATAGTATTAGTAGTAGTAGTAGTAGTACTAGTAGTACTAGTATTAGTAGTAGTATTAGTATTAGTAGTAGTACTAGTAGTAGTAGTAGTAGTAGTAGTAGTAGTAGTAGTAGTATTAGTATTAGTAGTAGTATTAGTACTAGTAGTACTAGTAGTAGTAGTAGTAGGAGTGGTTGGCGGGGGATCACACCTTTACCTTTACACCACAGTGACAGTCAGGTGAGCGGTGGGAGGTTTGGACCACTTTATGAAACTATAGGGCTGAGTGAGTTCATGTGTTCTGTGTTCAAAGGTCATTCCGGTCCTATGATAGTTATGTAAGTTATGTAAGTTATGATATTTATGATAGTTATGCTGTTGTTGTGTGATTGTGGTGCTGTGGCAACAGCTGTGTATATAAATGACTGGCAACAGGCTTTTGTTGGACACGCCACTTGTGTTAATCCAGGAAACCCTGCATTGATGAAAACAAAGCATGTTGCTCACAGCAACATGCTTGATGTCTGTCCACACGCACACGCACGCGCGCGCGCACACACACACACACACACACACACACACACACGCGGTAGTCGGTGTTACACAGTGTTCAGGCATACACCGATGACATCACTTGCCCACCGTCGATTAAAAAAATGAGATCAGAAATACGTTGGAGGAGAAATCGAAGAGAAGCAGGGAGATATCAGATATTTTTTGCCACAGTTTTGTCAAACTTGTCAAGAATGTGTGGCAGTTCGATGAAGTTGCCCCTATTTGAAGTGACACCTTCCAGTTTCAGTTTGACAAGCGGTGTAATGCAGTTCCTCTACGACTGCCCGCATGTCTTCCCTGTTTTCACACGCTGCTTTTGAATGTCCCTCACTTCGTGCATTTCCGATTTTTGAGCCATCAGCTTTTCTTAACTTGAATTCAGACCATGCGAATGGCGAATTTGTGTCCAGCACTCCTAATATGTGCAATGACTGCGAGGTTCTCGTCTCTCGCCACAAGGTTAAAAGAAAATATCTTTATTTTTATTGTTTGTTCGTAAGTACAAATGTAAAATCTATCATTTAAAGTATCAAAATGATTTTTGAAATGATATATATATATATATTAATATATATTTTGTTGTTTTCATAATGAAAGCCTTGCGGTTGCTTTGCAGTTGCTTGGCCAAATCTTGGTGTTGCTATAGCAACTCCAAGCTACTGCCTGGCGCTGCCCCTGCAAATCAGACATGTCAATGTATTAAATATAGGTTATTATTAGTAAAGTCAACACAAAAATAAAGGCTTTTAGAACCGAAAGCCTCTGGCTGCTTAGTCGGCACATAAAACCCAATGAAAGGGCGTAAGGTCGAGACATGGGAACGGGTTAGGGGGCAGATATGCTACTTTTAGTGCAGAGGGTGAGGTAAGTTTTTCTTTAGTCTACTTTGGCTTTCATAGAAAATAAAGGCTATCAAACATTTTGCATAAGAATTCAAAATAAGTGTGTGTGTATTATTTCATAACACACACCTTCAATTAAAACGTTTATGTGCTCAGAAATGAGGCACCTTGAAGGTAAAGGAAAAAGGAAAAGATAGTTATAGGCTTGGTTAGTGTGTGCGTCTAACAGGGATTGTGATGGTGAATGGAGAGAAATGTAAATATCCCTGAGAGAGAGGAATTCACTCTCACATACAGAGTCATAGCTGCACATGTCACATCCATACAACCGTTCAGTTAGTTGTGTTGAAATATCACATATCCTATATTGCTGAAATAAACGTCCGTTCCCTAAGTACCCTCGTCTCCGACTCTCACGTGATTGTAGTTAACATGAGGAATCCCTGCTGGCTCCAGCCCACGCCTTGCACCTCCTTTACCAGAAGTGTCCCACACCTTCCCAGGCAGAACATGCAGTTTAACCCCATCCTGGCTCGTTCACAACTAAGCTAGCCGTCACCCATTAGACCAGCCAACCAGAAGCCTTTCACCTGCAAGTCTGCCCACAGATTAGGCGGACATCTAGGCAGACAACAGCCTCACAAATTGAATCATGGTGATGGTCTGAGGCCGCACTAAGCTCGCCGAGCGGGAGAGGTGTGGTGAGGCGGGTGAGGGGTTGAACATGATGAATGACTCTTTTCCTGTCGCCAGAGTGCATTTGGGTGCTAATGGGTGATATGATTATAGTTGATATCGCAAATGTGGCCCCTAGAGAACACAGCAGCCAGATGCCCTGAAGTTTTCGCTTTCTTTTTTTCCTTTTCTTGGCTGACTTTCTGTCCATTAATGGCTACTGGTCCACCGCCGGGACCAAAGCGGCTGAGCGACTGGTCGATGTGCCCATCGCTCGGCCAAATGTCCTCCATCATCACAACAAACACCAACAGATGGAATCAACAGTGCTCTGCTGCTGTTTGTGGACGCTGCTGGAGTGAAACAGCAGCTTAGTGTAACTTTGATAAAGTGTCTGGAAGACCTTTGGAAGCTCACTTCATATTCACTATATCTGCTGTCAGCAGCGCTGGGAGAAGCTAGCCCGGGTATACCCATGCTGCCTTGCGCGCTGCCAGACAGCCTGGTGGCTATGACCGGTTCCTCACGCAAGAATTTGCGAGGGGTGGATATCCAATCACAGAAGGAGGAGGGACGGAAAGACGATGACGCGTACTATTCGACAGACGGAAGCTTGTAGTTCATTCGTACGGATCCAACGCGGCTGCAGCAGAAGCGAAGCTCTCTTTCGATCTGTGGACAGTGTTCTAGATAGTTTAGAACGAAAGTTTATTTTAAAAGAAGAACGTTTGGCTTTGCACTCCTTGCATGCTCGCTCGCCGAATTTCTGTCGCTTTACATACGTCATCCGGTATAATTGATACGATTGGCTAAGAGCTACGAACAGACGCTTATGATAGACATTCGTAGCGCCCAATAAACGGCTCTGGACGATCGGGAACCACCGCCTCCTCTACAGGAACATGAAGAGGCGGTCGCCAGACTTCATCTCATTTGTGATTTAGTCTGGTGTTAGCCAGGCTAGGGAGAAGCAGCAATGAAAGCGCAAACAAACAATGGAAACTCTCAAACCAAACCACATGGACCTCAGCACCTCAACCGCAGGTTGCTTTTTTCTGATTGATTCATTACCAACTACTGTAGTTGATCAGAAACGGTGACTGTCCGGCTCACTCGCATGAACGCACTTCGCACTTCGAGTCGCGTCGGTCAGTAGCGTATATCAGTCCTCCATTTGGGGCGTAATATTTTGATCATCTAAACACAGATGAATGTGTCTCCGAGAATCAAGCAAGAGAAGAGAAAAGCAAAACGAAAACACCTGGGTGTCATTTACGACAGTGCTTGGAGGAAATGGAAACAGTTTTGGCTCCTCAACCCCTTAGTGCTGATAAGACCTCAACGTATCTCAGCCCCTTGGTCTCCTCCCCCCCAGCTCTCTCTCCTTTCTTCCATGCCTTCTCGTTCTCCCTCCCTTAGGCCCGATCGCCCCACTCACACTGTCCTGGTACCAGCACCAGTCGCCTCTCTCCCTCTCTCTCCCTCTCTCTCCCTCCCTCTCCCTCTCTCTCTCTCTCTCTCTCTCTCTCTCTCTCTCTCTCTCTCTCTCTCTCTCTCTCTCTCTCTCTCTCTCTCTCTCTCTCTCTCTCTCTCCCTCCCTCCCTCCCTCCCTCTCCAGTCTCCTTTTACATCCTCCCTGCTCCTCCTACCCCACAGTGCTTGGCACCAACGTCAGTCACATGGACAGATGGCGCTCGCAGTGACCCGTCTCCTTGCCCACCGGGACGCCAGCGCCTGACAGGGGGGGGGGGGGGGGGGGGGGGGTGAATCACCATGTCACCACGGCAACACTTCTCCCAGTGTCCCATTAATTCCCAGTCCCAACCCTGAGGCTGTCAGATAAGGACCTGCAGCAGTACAGGTTAGCAGCAGGACCTCTGGGGGCTTCTGGACCAGAGGTGGATCTGCATCTGTAGGAGGACGGCCGATAGAAAGAGTTGGAAACCTTAAGAGGATACTGAACACACGAAGGGTTGTGAAGTTTGGTATTTAGTTTGAAGTATTTTTCAGTATTCAGTACCAGAATGTTTCCATTGATAATTTAATAATTGGACAAAGTCAAAGAGCAAATTCAATGTTGGTTGTTGGTAATCCCTTGTGTGTGTGTGTGTGTGTGTGTGTGTGTGTGTTTATTTGAGATTTTAATTAGTGTCATGACAACAAACAAAATCACAGAAAAGGAGAAAAGTCTTTGATAATTAAAAAAGATCGGACGTCCATTGGCGGCCACCCTGACAATGATGTGAAGTGTTAAGATACAAGTATTTGTGTGTGTGTGTGTGTGTGTGTGTGTTTCAGACAGAACAAATGGATTATCTTTAGGGTCAAATAACAGACGACTTTATTGATGTGCGTCATCATTTTACACACAGTCGGCTGCAGCGGCTTCTAAAGTCATTTGCAAGCGGTGGCATAGTTTGTATTCTGCGTCCTCTGAGACTTACAGTCAACTCCACACAATACTGCGAATACAATGGGCAACAATGTCCATTTACACGGCCCATTCATCACTGTCTAATGGCACACTAATGTAGATCACACACACACACACACACACACATGCAATAGATTCGGTAGTTTATGAAGCTTCCCATCATGAAGTTGTTTTCATCCCGTTGGTGATAGGGCAGCGCTGCCGTCGCTTTAATGAGATCAAAGTGGCTCCAGGGAACGCATTGTCCCCGTCTCATAATCGACGTCACACGTGCGCGCACACACACACACACACACACACACACACACACACACATTGAGACACACTGACACACAGACACATGCGCTTATCACTATAAGATACAAGTACAAGTAACCGGTTGCTCACATCAATTACTGAGCTATTTCTGCACTACCTGTCGTGACACCGGGTGTCAAACCAACTGGGATTAATTAGTCGCTGAACACACACACACACACACACACACACACACACACACACACACACACGTAAACATCTTTACATCCCTTTTAAACCAGTGAACAGGTGACATAAACACACACATGTACACAATTGCAAAAACAGTTTGCCTATGCTCACACCAACATGTTTTTTTTAAGGTGGGATTCTCATGTATCCCACTTCTACACATACACACACACACACACACACACATCACACACACACACACACACACACACACACACACAGCCAGCTGGATCGGGGCGTGAGCAGCAGCGTGTAGAAACGCCTCTTCACGCTCGACTCCCCCACCGCCTCGCTCACTATCCGACACCGTCCGCTCCTCTCCCCATGTCACACCGCCGGCCGTTAGCCAGGAGCTAGCCTACGAGCTAGCCTACGAGCTAACGCTAACGCTCAGCTACCGTTGCCGTATCCTATTCTGTTTTATTGCGATTTCTTTAAAGTGGCTGTGGACAACTTTTCCACTTTTCCCCCCCAGCGTTTCCAAGTGGTGTTATTGAACCGGATGGCAACACTTTGGAAATACGACGGACAGAA
Organism: Merluccius polli; assembly: GCA_030340625.1. Lineage (NCBI taxonomy): Eukaryota > Metazoa > Chordata > Actinopteri > Gadiformes > Merlucciidae > Merluccius > Merluccius polli. The sequence continues at coordinate 23,896 of JAOPHQ010001595.1, read as the reverse complement.
GTGTGTTCACTGAGGAGGTCACATGACATGGAGGTCATGCTAACAGGCTAAAGCTACTGTGATGCTACGCGTTGCTTAGCAACACCATAGTGGGAGGATTGCTATCGGCAGCAGGGGGGAGGAGGAGAAAACCTGAGGAGGAAAACCTGAGTGAGTTCAATCATTCATTCAGTCTGTAATGGACACATGAAACAGATCCTCACTCAGCGGACCGCCTGGCGGGACATGAGCGCTACTCAGCTAGCTTACGCCACGCAGCTAAAACCTAGCGTAGCGGACGGAAGTAGCGGCTCAGATTAGCTTCACTTCGGTTGGTCCACTACTGGGGATAGCTGCTGGAGATAGCTACCGGGGATAGCTACTGGGGATAGCTACCGGGGATAGCTAATGGGGATAGCTACCGGGGATAGCTAATGGGGATAGCTACCGGGGATAGCTAATGGGGATAGCTACCGGGGATAGCTAATGGGGATAGCTACCGGGGATAGCTAATGGGGATAGCTACCGGGGATAGCTAATGGGGATAGCTACTGGAGATAGCTACCGGGGATAGCTAATGGGGATAGCTACTGGAGATAGCTAATGGGGATAGCTACCGATAGTAAACAAAAGCGCTATCCCTCCTGGTTTGGTTGCACCTTTGTGCAAAAAATGTTTGTGTTGCTTGGCAACAGGCCGGTCCCGGTCCAGAACTACTTCTGTTGGCGGAGCCGAAAAAATGATTCAATAAACAAATCGTAATCTGTTATCGCATATTACTGTCCACTAACTGTTATAACAGTTAACTGTTAAGTGGTATAAAAGTTAACTGTTAAGTGGTATAAAAGTTAACTGTTAAGTGGTATAAAATTTAAATGTTAACTGTTATGAAAGTTAACTGTTAAGTGGTATAAAAGTTAACTGTTAAGTGGTATAAAAGTTAACTGTTAACTGTTATAAAAGTTAACTGTTAAGTGGTATAAAAGTTAACTGTTAAGTGGTATAAAAGTTAACTGTTAAGTGGTATAAAAGTTAACTGTTATAAAATTTAACTGTTAAGTGGTATAAAAGTTAACTGTTAAGTGGTATAAAAGTTAACTGTTAACTGTTATAAAAGTTAACTGTTAAGTGGTATAAAAGTTAACTGTTAAGTGGTATAAAAGTTAACTGTTAAGTGGTATAAAAGTTAACTGTTAAGTGGTATAAAAGTTAACTGTTAAGTGGTATAAAAGTTAACTGTTAACTGGTATAAAAGTTAACTGTTAAGTGGTATAAAAGTTAACTGTTAAGTGGTATAAAAGTTAACTGTTAAGTGGTATAAAATTTAACTGTTAACTGTTATAAAAGTTAACTGTTAAGTGGTATAAAAGTTAACTGTTAAGTGGTATAAAAGTTAACTGTTAAGTGGTATAAAAGTTAACTGTTAACTGTTATAAAAGTTAACTGTTAAGTGGTATAAAAGTTAACTGTTAAGTGGTATAAAAGTTAACTGTTAACTGTTATAAAAGTTAACTGTTAAGTGGTATAAAAGTTAACTGTTAAGTGGTATAAAAGTTAACTGTTAACTGTTATAAGATTTAACTGTTAAGTGGTATAAAAGTTAACTGTTAAGTGGTATAAAAGTTAACTGTTAAGTGGTATAAAAGTTAACTGTTAAGTGGTATAAAAGTTAACTGTTAACTGTTCTAAAAGTTAACTGTTAAGTGGTATAAAAGTTAACTGTTAAGTGGTATAAAAGTTAACTGTTAAGTGGTATAAAAGTTAACTGTTAAGTGGTATAAAAGTTAACTGTTAAGTGGTATAAAAGTTAACTGTTAACTGTTATAAAAGTTAACTGTTAAGTGGTATAAAAGTTAACTGTTAACTGTTATAAAAGTTAACTGTTAAGTGGTATAAAAGTTAACTGTTAAGTGGTATAAAAGTTAACTGTTAACTGTTATAAAAGTTAACTGTTAAGTGGTATAAAAGTTAACTGTTAACTGTTATAAAAGTTAACTGTTAAGTGGTATAAAAGTTAACTGTTAACTGTTATAAAAGTTAACTGTTAAGTTGTATAAAAGTTAACTGTTAAGTGGTATAAAAGTTAACTGTTAACTGTTATAAAAGATAACTGTTAAGTGGTATAAAAGTTAACTGTTAACTGTTATAAAAGTTAACTGTTAAGTGGTATAAAAGTTAACTGTTAACTGTTATAAAAGTTAACTGTTAAGTGGTATAAAAGTTAACTGTTAAGTGGTATAAACGTTAACTGTTAACTGTTATAAAAGTTAACTGTTAAGTGGTATAAAAGTTAACTGTTAATTGGTATAAAAGTTAACTGTTAAGTGGTACAAAAGTTAACTGTTATAAAAGTTAACTGTTAAGTGGTATAAAAGTTAACTGTTAAGTGGTATAAAAGTTAACTGTTAAGTTGTATAAAAGTTAACTGTTAAGTGGTATAAAAGTTAACTGTTAAGTTGTATAAAAGTTAACTGTTGAGTGGTATGAATGTTAACTGTTAAGTGGTATAAAAGCAACGTCACACTGGAGGTGTGTTGGGATCGTCTTCACTCCCTCTTATGGGATATTCCTTAAATGAATACTTTAGTTTGGCTGCATTTCAGATAAAGTGAGTAAATTTAAGAGATCGCTCTGGACTCTGGTCACTTGTGTGCATTTGTGTGAGTGAGTGAGTGAGTGAGTGAGTGAGTGTGTGTGAGTTTCAGACTCGTTAGTAGATGTGTGTTTAATCAGCACCTAGATTGAATCAGGTGATCTAGATCTGTTTTTTTTGCAGTGCCTTTATCACACCAGGACAATATCTGTCAACAGATGTGTTTTTTGGAGTTCGTCTAAAATGCAGTTTTTGCGTCTCTCCTGTTTTCTAGGTGACCGCTGTCCTTCTGAAAACAAAAGAAATGATCTGGCTGCTTTTTCCAGCGGATGCGTTGAGATGGCGGTGAAGCTCCTTGGACTGGGAACCGATTTATGGAGTTGCGCAAATCGATATTCATCAAAAGATGGATATTGGATGGATATTAATCTATGTTATAAAATATAAGGGCTCTAGCAACACTTGAACTGTTGCCTTTCGGAGCATCTTAAGTGCACACTTATTGGTCTACTGCCGCCGTCTGGAATAGTCTCCCGCCTTTCCCTAGAGTCCAGTTGTGGCTTTTCCCTTTCTCAAGTCATGCTGAGAGGACTCTGAGAGGACTCTGAGAGGACCAGTTCCTCGGTGGGTTCATTGCCATCCGGCAGGCTGGGAGTGGCACCGGGATGCCCGAACTTGAGGACTTTCCCCGCAGCCAGGGGCGCCCCAGAAGCCCCGGCACCGGCGGCGGACAGGCGGACCCGGCGCAGATCCAGCACAGTATCATGGAGGAGCAAGTGGAGCTGTGGTGGTTCCGGGAGCCGGAGAAGTCGTTGCTGTGCTACTGCGTGGCCGTGCTGCTGATCCTGGGCTGCGGCCTGGGCGGCGTGGGCCTCCTCTCCACCACCACCAGCGTTTCCAGCGAGTGGCGACTGGGTGCCGGCACGGCGCTCTGCCTGCTGGCGCTGGCCGTCCTGCTCAAGCAGCTGCTCAGCTCCGCCGTGCAGGACATGAACTGCGTCCGCAGCCGACGCCGGATCGACATGCTGAAGAGCGGCGGCTTGTTGGACCTCATCGTGGTGCTGATCGCCGGGTCGGCCATGTTAATCTGCGGCGCGGTCCTCCTGCACCTGGCCCTGGTCAACCACATGCCCAAGCCGGGCCAGGCCCTCAATGACATGTACATCTCCGGGGTGGTCCTGCTGACCGGAGGCGGGGCGGCGCTGGCTGGGGTGGGGCTGTACTCTGCGGCGGTGGTCCTGCTGGAGAGGACAAGGCAGGGCAGGAGGCTGATGGACCGGGTGGTCGGCATCTTCAGCGTCTCCGGACACATGGAGCACCAGGCGCGCAGGGAGACCACCTCCAGCCTAGCTAACCTCCTATGAGCTTCACTCTGGTCCGCTGTTCGGTCTTTGGATGAGGAAGCAGATGGTTTATTGGTCGTTCGGTCTTTGGATGTGTGATCCGTGGCGCAGGAACAGAGAGCGGCTGTAGGAGAGTCTGACGCAGTTTGTAACCTGCGACTCCTGGCTCCCGCCTCGGTTTCGGTGGCGAGTCCTTTGTCCGGAGCCGAGGACGTGAATGTGGACAGAGCGATTCTGGGAACGACGGGGTTCGCCCTCACAGCGTGACGACCAGACCGCACAAGGGTTTAATCATGTCATGTCCAACCGCACATCAGCAGGCTGTCCCCTACAGTACAGCAGGCGGTCGGACCTGAAGGTTATGTTGAGGTATTCTTCAATGATGAGCAGAATATTATCCGCTCGTCTATAATTTAAATTAAAGGTTATCCTAACAGCGTGGGACTAACATGTGAAGTCACGGTGATTAGTGGACGTTCCTCTGACGGCTGAGGAGGTGCTGCCCAAGTGTCCTTGAGCAACGGCATTGAAACCTAACTGCTCTTTATATACTGTGTGTGTGTGTGTGTGTCTGCCAAAAAGTCTGATTGTGTGATGAGTCAGAAAAACGAGTGGACAGCACAATTAAAAACCTTTCAGTCCACTCATACAGGTTTATACGTGAAATTATGGAGATTACTTTTTAAAGTGCAGGTTAGGGAACAGTTTGTAACGTTAAAAGAAATTAATTTGCAATGATTTTGTTTTTTTTGTACTTTAAGTGCTGTTTTTTTTATATGTGGACTCTTCTAAATCTAAACTAATTTGATTTTCCTTTATAGGACTATACCTCTATATCTGTATTTGTGAATAAATCAAAGAATAGTAGAGTTAACCTGAAGGTAAATAATATTATATCCACTTTTGATAGGTTGGGACAAATATCTCAGAGTGGCCAATAAACTAATGAACTAATGAACTGATGAACTAATGAACTGATGAATGGATAGACGGCCGTAGAAATAAAGACACTTCTGAATGTCAGCAGAATAATCTTTATGGAGTTGGATTGAATTTACATTCAACACAAGCAAGACGAATGTGGGAAATGCACAAGGATTCAAGAATGTACTTTATTGAGATGGATTTAATATAAAAGAACCTCATTCAATATTTTACTTTCATGTGAATGTATATGCTGTTATGGTTATAACATGTGAAAAACGTGATGTAAATCACATTGCCTTTAATTGTCTGTTCATTTAATTTAAGTAAGGATGTATATTACTTAAGTTTGTTAAAACGTTCACAACAGTAGGTGGAGGGAGACATTATTATTATTAGACATTATTATTAACTGGTTATTCAGTATGTAATGAAATAGAGGGACCTGGTTTATTAACTTTTTATTATTATTATTATTATGGCATCAGACTGTTGCACTTTGTTGAATTATTGAATGTATTCCTGACTGCATGGGGGGGGGCAATGGGTTTAGATAAATTCATGTCATTTAAACCGTGATGCAAAAGTTTATTATTGAACAAATGATTTACACCCATTCACCCTTTCACCCATTCACAAGGTTTAAATGCACCTTGTCCTTAAACTGCATTTGATGAATTCCCAAATGTCTTCACTATGACACTTTTGTTTTAGATATTTCTTTTTTTTTCCTAAGTAAGATATATTATCTTACATCATTGTCCAAACAGTGAGATACTGATGAAATCATAAATAAAGATATATAATATTAAACAGTATTAAAATGCAGTGTAAATGGGGACAATACAATAAAAAATAAATACTTTCCCTCAGAATGTAAAACTTCCACACACTTCCTTTGCAGTTACAAATTACACACCAAGGCCACTCACTGTGGTGTGTGTGTGTGTGCGAGGGTGTGTGTGTGTGTGTGTGAGGGCGTGTGTGTGTGTGCGAGGGCGTGTGTGTGTGTGTGTGTGCGAGGGCGTGTGTGTGTGTGTGTGTGTGAGGGCGTGTGTGTGTGTGTGTGTGTGTGTGAGGGCGTGTGTGTGTGTGTGTGTGTGCGAGGGCGTGTGTGTGTGTGTGTGCGAGGGCGTGTGTGTGTGTGTGTGTGTGTGTGTGAGGGCGTGTGTGTGTGTGTGCGAGGGCGTGTGTGTGTGTGTGTGTGCGAGGGCGTGTGTGTGTGTGTGTGTGTGAGGGCGTGTGTGTGTGTGTGCGAGGGCGTGTGTGTGTGTGTGTGTGCGAGGGCGTGTGTGTGTGTGTGTGTGCGAGGGCGTGTGTGTGTGTGTGTGTGTGAGGGCGTGTGTGAGGGCGTGTGTGTGTGTGTCACACCTCCTTATCTATCGGTGCATATGTGGAGTCTGCAGCCTTGAGACAAAGGGGTCACAGTCGACCTTTGTTGCCGCGACGATGGACAGCCCAGCGCAGGGACAATGCACAAGGCAGTGGCCTGTATGGGGCCGGCATTGGTTTGCACCACACACACACACAGACCCCCCCCCCCCCCCCACACACACACACACACACACACACACACACACACGATGTCTCACTGATTTAGTACTTCCAACTAAATACCCCCCCCACACACGTTGTACAGGAGCTCCTTGGACAGGCAGGTTGTGTTTGGGCATGCAGGACAATAGTCTCTCTCTCTCTCTCTCTCTCTCTCTCTCTCTCTCTCTCTCTCTCTCTCCTCTCTCTCTCTCTCTCTCTCTCTCTCTCTCTCTCTCTCTCTCTCTCTCTCTCTCTCTCTCTCTCTCTCTCTCTCTCTCTCTCTCTCTCTCTCTCTCTCTCTCTCTCTCTCTCTCTCTCTCTCTCTCTCTCTCTCTCTCTCTCTGACAAAGTCCAAAAATTGTAAACTGCAGAGGTAAGATTAAAAAAAAGTTTATTTCCAGAAATATATCCCTTTTCTTACCATTTACAAACAGTAAGCGATAAATTAATCACACAGTCACACCCAGACAGTGACTTTCGGTCAAAATGCTCAGTCGTGAAAAACAAACAAGAACCTCTCAATCGTATTTATTTATTTTTTTGCTGTTGCTGAACTCATCTTTAGTATTTTCATATTTGTCCCTTTCCAACCGGCGGACAGCCGGCAGCCGTAACAGAGCCGCAGCACACGGTAGCGCATTGTGTTGCGGTGCTGCTGTGCATTATTGATCACCTGCTGCTGGTGAGGATAATGTTCACAGCGCTACACAGAGTTGAAAACAGAGACGTTTACATTTCTGTACATCGTTTGGTTGCTGCTGGAGACGATTCAGGCGAACGTCACAATTTACAATGAATGTTAGGAGAGGAACTGACCGATGTCCTGTGGCGGAGGGAAACACAAATATAATAATAATAATAATAATAATAATAATCCCCTAACGAAACACTGACTACATACTAACAACACACATGACATTAAAGTTCAGAACTCAAAATAAAGAACATTACTAATTTACAGTCTTATGAGCGGTCACACCAACATGACATGCATGTTAACATGACACGCGTGTTGTAACATGACACGCGTGACGTGGCACTGGAGAAGAAATAATGACTTTTGTTTTTACATTTCAGACGTTTCCTCTGCTGAGAGCTGCGTGCCAAACACAGAGCGAACATTTTGTATAAAACAAAGTTAAAAGGAAGTGGTATCCGTCGTCCTTCAGGCTGGTTTAACATTGTGGTGCCCCCCCCCTCCCTCCCTCCCTCCCCTCCCTCCCCCCCCTCCCCCCCTCCCCCGCTCCTCTTATGTGCTGCTGGTGGTGATGAGGAGTGAGACAGGCGTGGGGACAGACAGAAGTAGAAGGAGACGGGACAGACGGGACAGAGGGGGAGAAGATATCCGCTCATCTGTTGCCTTCAGTTTGTTCGCAGCTGGTAATCTGCCAAGACATTGTAACAGCAGAGGATTAACACACACACACACACACACACACACACACACACACACACACACACACACACACACACACACACACACACACACACACACACACACACACACACACACACACACACACACACACATACACGTTTACTTTACCAACAGGGGACTATCGGTTTTCATCGACCAAGTGGGGACCTCTATTTCTGGTCATTTTAAAAATACAAAAACATAATACAGTGTTTAGTTTGAAGTACTTTTGTCATAATATAACTTCAAATGTGTTGTTTTTTATTTTTTTAAAGTAGTTGCCAAGAGGGGACTTGAATCCTTAAGCGACATTTACATATCTAAGAGGGGACTCCATTCACTGCAGCAGGGGAGCTGTGCCTATTGTTTCACTCAATGAGTGTTTGCCAACAGCAGTCTTAACAGTACTCTGTCAGTCTTAACAGTACAAGAGGGGACCTTCTAGTGAAATAGTGGAATCTATCTTTAACAGTAAATATATTCTATTGATGTGAATCACAGATCCCACAATTGTCAGAAATGTTTCCTTAACATGTACAGTTACATTTTTTATAAAGCAAGCATATTGTGCACTCCCATGTTAATAATAATATAAAAAACTTGTAAACATAATTTTAAGATATATTTAAAACAGTTAAAAAATGTGTGATTAATTTGCGAGTTAACTATGGACAATCATGCGATTAATCACAATTAAATATTTGATTTATTTATTATTTATTATCTACTATAGAGACAGCACTAAACTTTTTTTTCTAACCGAATGAATACATAAATGCTGGAGTGTAAGTGTCACTCCATACCATCTAACAGGGGACCAGTGTCATTTTGTACAGGCAATGAGGGGACTTCCAAGTGGGAACCATCTTTTCTGTTTAACAGCACTAAGTAAAAAATAAATCTACACATTAAACTTTCTTTGAAGGTCTGTATACTATTGTGCAGGTTCTGACATATGCTGTTGGTAACTCCATCAAAAAGACATATGATAGCTTTAAGGCTGTTCAAGTGCAGGGAACAGTGGTTGTTGATTGATTGAACCATGATACATTGTGGTAGTTAAAACTGAAGTCATGTTATTGTGAAAAAAGATCATTTAGAAAATACTGTCCCTTACATAAGTTCACATTCAAAGAACAGACACACTTTGTGCTCTAAAATATAAAAGATGGTCCCCACTTGGATTGTACAACATGACAGAAGTCCCCTGATGAATGGTATGGGGCGACACTCACACTCCTGCATGGATCTATTCATACATTATGGGAAATACTAAATGAAATCCTCATCAATAATCAATAATCATCTTTTAAGATATATTTAGAACAGTTAAATGTGCAATAAATTTGAAATTTGCAAGTTAACTATGGACAATCATGTGATTAAAAACGATCAAATATTTTAATTGATTGACAGCCCTAGTTAGCCCTGTTGTATATAAGTTTTTTTTTCTCATGACAAAATGTCCCTTATGAACTATGGAAGAACTGTCTAAAGGCTCTATGGCAAATTATTTATTTTCTACTATAGAGAAAGCCGTTAACAATTTTTTTCTAACCTAATGAATACATAAATGCTGGAGTGTAAGTGTCGCTCCATACCATTTAACAGGGGACCAGTGTCATTTTGTACAGGCAATGAGGGGACTTCTGTCATTCTGTACAATCCAAGTGGGAACCATCTTTTCTGTTTAACAGCACAAAGTTAAAAACAAAATTCTACACATAACATTTTCTTTGAAGGTTTGTATACTATTGTGCAGGCTCTGACATATGCTGTAGGTAACTCCGTCAAAAAGACAGATGATAGCTTTAAGGCTGTTCAAGTGCAGGGAACAGTGGTTGTTGATTGATTTAACGGTGATAAATTGTGGTAGTTAAAACTGAAGTCATGTTATTGTGGAAAAAGATAATTTAGAAAATACTGTCCCTTACATAAGTTCACATTCAAAGAACAGACAATACTATTTAGAAAAACATTTACCAAATGTAAAATACACAGATGAATGGATTTGAACTGGTTATGTTCTTGGCATGTCTGCTCATTAACAAAACCTCATGTTGTTAGTGTCTAATGTAACAATCAATAATGCAAGATATCTTATTATTGATTTTAGAAAATATAGATTTATTTTGGTCTGAATTTTAAATCCAGCATCAATCAGACAGTCAGTGGTCTAAGACCCTGGCCTTAAGCGATATTTACATATCTAAGAGGGGACTCCATTCACTGCAGCAGGGGAGCTGTGCCTATTGTTTCACTCAATGAGTGTTTGCCAACAGCAACTGTTGCTTCTGTCAGTCTTAACAGTACAAGAGGGGACCTTCTAGTGAAATAGTGGAATCTATCTTGAACAGTAAATATATTCTATTGATGTGAATCACAGATCCCACAATTGTCAGAAATGTTTCCTCAACATGTACAGTTATTTTTTTATAAAGCAAGCATATTGTGCACTCCCATGTTAATAATATAAAAAACTTGTAAACATAATTTTAAGATATTTAGAACAGTTAAAAAATGTGTGATTAATTTGCGAGTTAACTATGGACAATCATGCGATTAATCACAATTAAATATTTGATTTATTTATTATTTATTATCTACTATAGAGACAGCACTAAACTTTTTTTTCTAACCTAATGAATACATAAATGCTGGAGTGTAAGTGTCACTCCATACCATCTAACAGGGGACCAGTGTCATTTTGTACAGGCAATGAGGGGACTTCCAAGTGGGAACCATCTTTTCTGTTTAACAGCAAGTAAAAAATAAATCTACACACTGGCTTTGCATTTGATAGGCACAGGGACTTGCAAATGATCATCCTTGTATCGTCTGGCTGCTTTTAACAAATCATTTATATAAATAATGATTTAGTATGGGAGGAATGCCAGGAATGTCACCAAAGATGTATGACCATTCACTATCAAGCATACCTGAGTCGAGTCGGTCTGAGTTGGATACAACCATGGTTCTAAATTAACACCCGCCAACCCGCCAAATGCGGGTTAAAAATCATTTTGGCGGGTGTTAATAAAAACTTACTAGCCAGTTTGGCCGGTGATGCATGAGGCAATCATGTCAGTCAGAGCTGCTCTACTGTTCTCGCTCCCTGGGCAGTACTGACTACATTTCCCATGAACACTGTCGTGATGCTACGTGATGACGTATAAGACGCCCATTGGCTGCGCGCAGGCAGTGCAACCAACCAGCGCGAGTAACCATGGAAACAGAAAACACAAAGAAGAAGAAGAAGAAGAAGAAGAAAAAGAATGAATGAACGAAGCAGAAACTACCAAAAGAAGGGAGCTAAAGTAAATTAAAAAGTAACGTTAGCCTAAACGTAAACTAAATGCGGCGGTGGTTGGTTGGATGGACTGGGGGCGAGAAGAGGAAGGAGGCGTGTGAGTCCGAGAGGGCTCTCCTCCGACACATTACTCTGAAGCCCCGGTGACGGTCTGGAAGTGCGGATAAAAAAGAAAACAGCGGTTAAAGCATAGGCATAGATTACAGGGAACTGTAACTGGAACTCACTGTAGAAAGGCCTAACGACTATCGTCAACTCCAGGTCACCATCCCCCACTGCAACCTTGGAACTCACTGTAGAAAGGCCTAACGACTATGGTCAACTCCAGGTAACCATCCCCCACTGCAACCTTGGAACTCACTGTAGAAAGGCCTAACGACTATCGTCAACTTCAGGTAACCATCCCCCACTGCAACCTTGGAACTCACTGTAGAAAGGCCTAACGACTGTCGTCAACTCCAGGTAACCATCCCCCACACAGACGACCAGACAGGCACAGGCTGTCACAGAATAATGTGCAGAGAGCAACACCCCTCCCCCGCTCTAAGTCACTTCTCAGAGGCAGCACTCACCACAATTTAATCTGAGTTTATTAACCCTGAAATGAGGGAAACACTGTTTTCCGTTTCACAAAGGGAGGTAACTCAAACCAGAGAAAGAGGGGTAACTCTAGCCAGTTTCACAGAGAGAGGTAACTTGAGCTCTCGGTCAGTTACCGTAGTAACAGACTCTATGAAACTAACCTGGTCGGGACCAGGTTTTACTCAATGGACCTCGAGGTTCTCTCTGTCTCCGCTCTCTTTCAGCCACACACGCCATTTGATTTCCTCATTCATTCAGTCAGCAGTCGAGTTTTGGCGTTGTACAATGTCGGAGATGCTGAGCAAGGCAACTGTATACAGTCAAATAGCCACTTAAAATGTACTTTACAGTGTAAAATATGATCAAAATGATCATGCCGAGGTCTTATCTGTTTGAACAATGTTTTTATATGTCATCTTAAGCTGCTGCCAAGTGCGCTTCTCCCCCGCGGGATTGCACCTAAATGAAATAAATGAATAGTTACCATTCAAGCAGTTTTCCCCTCTAATATTATTGTGATTGCAAAGGACTCCATTTAAACTTACGCAGCAGTGTTGCACTTCTTTCTAAAAACGTGTTGAAATTCGCCATATGAGCGCATTAGGATTTCCAATTGGAGGTTGGTGAAAAATGTAGACCTCCTCTTCCCTGTTGCCATGGTGACTCGTCGAATCGGGGCTCCATTGATGCTGGCTTTTTATAGTTGTGGTGCACACGCTTAACCCTGAAACTACTCTGAGTTGATAAAATTAACTCAAATCCGCTGTTCTGGAACCGAAAACCGAGAGTTTTCTATTTCAGAGTAGATCAACTCGGCGTTTAGGATTAGACTCAGAGGTTGTTGAACCTGCTTTGTGAAACGGACCCCTGATAGCTAGTTGAGATTGTGTATATATTCTGGCCATTTGAAAAAAAAAGTAGTAGAAGTAGTAAGTAGACCACTTTTCCAGGAGACCACTTTTTTCTACATCGATGTTTTCGATTAGTCGATTTGTCGGCTCGAAAAATTGACAAAGACGTTATCTTTTTGAAGGACTTGATCAACCCAGGAAAGTTCAACACAGTACTTGAGGCTGTAAAAAATATGACTGGGTTTGATGCCTTAACAAACAGATTCTCAGTTCCCTCAACAGCACTGAAACTGCGCCACTCCCTTGTGAAGGTGTCGCATATTGTGCAAGGAGAGGCTCTGCGTCAAGAGGACAATGCCTTAAAGGGAAGGGCGGAACAGTTCATCAAATTAATTAAGCTAGAATGGACAACACATGTGTCATCCAACGCACTGAAAACCCTGTACCAGAAGAAATGGAACAGCTCTGGCAATATCCAAAATAGCAAGTTCTGTTGTTGCTATTCTTATCTATATAACTTATAGATATATAAGCTGTAAATACAACTCACTCAAAAAGCCACAATGACAACATTGTTGGGGCAACTGTACTTGCAAAATAACACTATACAGTATACAGTATATATATATATATATATATATATATATATATATATATATATATATATATATACACACACACAGTATATATCATAATTATCTCTTAAGAATCTCTCTCTATCCATTTTGCTTATTTATTTCTTACTCATCCTCATGTTGGAGTGTGAATGTCACTCTATGCTATCTAAGAGGGAACTTCTGTCATTATGTACCAGCCAACAGTGGACCCCTGTCATTCCATACAGTAGAAGTGTGGACCATTTTCTGTAATGCAAATCAACAATTCTAATGCATTTCTTTAAATGTAGATTGGGGACTCACGCACACTGTAAAATGTATGGAAATCACTCATTGTTAGATGGAAGATAAAGGTACATTTTGGGGATTGAACTATTATAAAAGTCTAGTCCCTAAAAGTGTCTTTTTTTTTACCAGACTTGTTTATTATATTTTTTAATAGATATGATCTTGCTACTGACTGTTCTATTCCTAATTACTAATTACAGCTTAGTGTTTTTTTTCTTTTCCCTGCATTTTTAAATTCTAAAGTATTTACTACTCCCTTGCCTTCTGGGTAGCCCTTTATTTAATACAGTGTCATACTTGACAATGGTTAAGCAATCCATTAAAGCTGAGCATTTAGATTCTGTTACAGAAACATATTAACATTGTGTTGGACGAATAATTATTACATTAGTTGAGATTACCATCTTTTCGTTGCAATATATTTTTGTTATTTCCTCTATTCGTAAAAGCAGGAGTGTGTATGTCGCTCCACGCTATCTAAGAAGGGACTTGTGTCATTTTGTAATAGCCAACAGTGGACCTCTGTCATTACATACAAAAAAGTTACGTTATGCAAATCAACAGATAAAATGCATTCCTTTAGCCGTAGACTAAGCACACAAGTTTGTAGTTGTAAAAAAACAAAAACCTTATTAAGTTTAGAAATTTGTGTTCATGTCTTTTGTGAAATTAAGCCATCCTCTAGCTGACTTGTCCGTTGTATCGCAGACAAACTTATAATTTCTGGGCCTCTGTCCTATATACCATGCTAAATTGTTCTCTGGCAATATCCAAAATAGCAAGATCTGTTGTTGCTATTCTTAGATATATAACTTATAGATATATAAGCTGTAAATACAACTCACTCAAAAAGCCACAATGACAACAACTTTACTTGCAAAATAACACTATATATATATATATATATATATATATATATATATATATATATATATATATATATATATATATATATCATAATTAGATTCTTATTATCTCTTAAGAATCTCTCTCTATCCATTTTGCTTATTTATTTCTTACTCATCCTCATGTTGGAGTGTGAATGTCACTCTGTGCTATCTAAGAGGGAACTTCTGTCATTATGTATCAGCCAACAGTGGACCCCTGTCATTCCATACAGTAGAAGTGTGGACCATTTTCTGTAATGCAAATCAACAATTCTAATGCATTTATTTAAATGTAGATTGGGGACTGACGAAATTGTAAAATGTATGGAAATCACTCATTGTTAGATGGAAGATAAAGGTACATTTTGGGGATTTAACTATTTTAAAAGTCTAGTCCCTAAAAGTGTCTTTTTTTTTTACCAGACTTGTTTATTATATTTTTTAATAGATATGATCTTGCTACTGACTGTTCTATTCCTAATTACTAATTACAGCTTATAGTGTTTTTTTTTCTTTTCCCTGCATTTTTAAATTCTAAAGTATTTACTACTCCCTTGCCTTCTGGGTAGCCCTTTATTTAATACAGTGTCATACTTGACAATGGTTAAGCAATCCATTAAAGCTGAGCGTTTAGATTCTGTTACAAAAACATATTAACATTGTGTTGGACGAATAATTATTACATTAGTTGAAATTACCATCTTTTCGTTGCAATATATTTTTGTTATTTCCTCTATTCGTAAAAGCAGGAGTGTGTATGTCGCTCCACGCTATCTAAGAAGGGACTTGTGTCATTTTGTAATAGCCAACAGTGGACCTCTGTCATTACATACAAAAAAGTTACGTTATGCAAATCAACAGATAAAATGCATTCCTTTAGCCGTAGACTAAGCACACAAGTTTGTAGTTGTAAAAAAACAAAAACCTTATTACGTTTAGAAATTTGTGTTCATGTCTTTTGTGAAATTAAGCCATCCTCTAGCTGACTTGTCCGTTGTATCTCAGACAAACTTATAATTTCTGGGCCTCTGTCCTATATACCATGCTAAATTGTTCTCTGGCAATATCCAAAATAGCAAGATCTGTTGTTGCTATTCTTAGATATATAACTTATAGATATATAAGCTGTAAATACAACTCACTCAAAAAGCCACAATGACAACATTGTTGGGGCAACTTTACTTGCAAAATAACACTATATATATACGTATATACATGTATATACGTATATATATATATATATATATATATATATATATATATATCATAATTAGATTATTATTATCTCTTAAGAATCTCTCTCTATCCATTTTGCTTATTTATTTCTTACTCATCCTCATGTTGGAGTGTGAATGTCACTCTATGCTATCTAAGAGGGAACTTCTGTCATTATGTATCAGCCAACAGTGGACCCCTGTCATTCCATACAGTAGAAGTGTGGACCATTTTCTGTAATGCAAATCAACAATTCTAATGCATTTCTTTAAATGTAGATTGGGGACTGATGAAATTGTAATTTTTTTAAAATACTTTTTTATTGATACAAATGAATAGATAGGTTTTTGTTTGACTGTTCTATTCCTAAAAACACACTGACAAATCAAGTTTGACAAATTATTATTACATTAGTTGAGATTACTATCTTTTCCTTACAGTATATATAGTTATTTCCTCTTTTCATAAAAGCAGGAGTGTGAATGTCGCTCCACGCTATCTAAGAGGGGACTTGTGTCATTTTGTAATAGCCAACAGTGGACCCCTGTCATTACATACAAAAAAAGTGTGGAACTTTTAAAGCTGAGCCTTTACATTTTGTTAGAGAAATACACTATTTTTGTTTGTTGTTTGCATGTTTGAAGAGACTGGTTTTCTTCGTGTTTGCATGTTTGAAGAGACTGGTTTTCTTTACTAAGTAGGCTGTTTAACAGCCCTCTACAGTCTGAATGACCCTCTGGGGCTGCAGGCCATTCACACAATAGAGGAGTGTTTGAAGCGACGTGTGTGAATTGGTCGTGAACTTCCAGCTCCTGGCCAGCAGAGGCGCTGCTGAGTATGGACTTAAACACTCA
>JAOPHQ010001594.1:0-31703 GCA_030340625.1 Merluccius polli | reverse complement strand
CCTGACAATCCATCTCCATCTCTTCTTCATCTTCATCTTCTTCTTCCTTCTTCTTCTTCTTCTTCTTCTTCTTCTTCTTCTCTATTCTTCCGCTCCTCCCTTGGTGCCTGTGAGGCCTGCTCTCACCCACCACCCAGGCATCCCAGGGAGACATCAATACCCTGAATGAGCTGGGGGAGGTGACTTCGTATGCCAGATCTCAGGTCCTCTCTCCCTCTCTTGAGGAGAGGAGGAGGAGGAGGAAGAGGTGGTGGTGGAGTTGGAGGGATGAGCAGGAGGGGACAATAGTCAGGAGGACCGGGTACAGGGGTGGAGAAGGGAAGGCTCTTTTTGTGATGGGGGTGGGGGGGGGGCCTGAGGGAAAGCCGTGTGCTGCGTTGTTGTACAAGATGGGGTGGTTCTTGGCCCACAGAGACACTCGCTTCTCCTGTGTCCTGCTAGGGAGAAGAAAAGGAGATGGGCATGTCCGACGCACGCACACACACACACACACACACACACACACACACACACACACACACTCACGAGCTAGTGACTTATAAGATATTGCTTCTCTTCTCCCGCCTTTGATGCTGACATCTGTTTGATATCCTCCGCCCCCCCCCCCCCACCACCAGTGAGGTGGTGGCAGGAGGCAGCCAGCATGCTCTCAGGCTTGGGGGGGTGATGGTGGCAGGACAGAGGGAAGAGGACACTCCACACTGTAGTGAGTCATGGTAACTTCATCAGGGTTGAGATGATAGAAAAATAAATATGATAGCTTTTCAGTTTGGGTTAAGGTGTTCGCATGAGAAACAGAAGGGTGTGTGTGTGTGTGTGTGTAGGTGTGTGTGTGGTGTGTGGTGTGTGTGTGGTGTGTGTGGTGCGGGGGTGTGGTGTTGTGGTGTGTATGTGCACGGCATGTGTATACATGTCTGTGGTGATCTGTGTGGTGGTATGTCCTGTGTGTATGTGGCGTTCGACAAACATTATATTTTTTTTGGAAGAAAAGTTTGGCGATGGTGAAGATGGCATTGCAAAACAGACAACAAAAAAGCCAAAAAGAAAATAAATCAAGCCTTGCTATACGGCTGGAAATGGCCCACATGGAGAGAGCCAGAGATGTGGTGGGTGTCCGGTTCACACTTGGGCCCAGGGCCCAGCTGCATGTGCAACGAGAGCGTGGTTGCATGCAAGGCAGGTAACTCGGGATCTATGGAGATATGGACCATAGGTCTGCGGTCTGGGAAGGTGGGGTGGCGGGGAGGGGCGAGAGAGAGAGGTAGGGAAGCAAGAGAGAGAGAAGAGAAAGAGAGAAAGAGAGAAGGAGAGAGAGAGAAAAGGGAAGTGAAGAAGAGTGAGGAGAGAAGAGAGAGAGAAGAGAGAGAGAGAGAGAGAGAGAGGTAGAAGAAGAAGAGAAGAGAAGGGAGAAAGAAAGAAAGAGAGAGAAGTAGAGGAAGGGGGGCAAGGGAGTGAGAAGAAGAGAAGATAGACAAGCGAAGAAAGACAGCATAGAGAGGTAGAAGGAGAGAAGAGAGAGAGAGAAGAGAGAGAGAGTGAAAAAGAGAAGAGAGAGAGAATAGAGAAAAGGGAAATGAAAGAGAAAAGAGAGTTAGTGAAAGGAGAGGGCAGAGGAAAAAGAGAGAGAGAGAGAACAAAGGGGGCGGGAAAGAACAGATTAGAAGTGTAAAGAAGAAGAAGAGAGAAAGAAAGAGAGAGAAGAGTGGTGCTGGATGTGGTTCTGATGTTTCCATGGTGCCTCCTCGTAAAGTGTTTTTAGCTGACATGGCACTGCGAGGGGGAAGAGTTGCACGGTCCAAACCACCCAGAGCAATTGCAGGGCGGGCGGGCCCAAGTACCTTCCAGCCCCCGGGCGTCATGAACAGATATGCCTCCCAGCCTGAGAATACAACAGAGAGCCAGAGAGCTGTGGTTATGCCGTTATGCCTCCTGCTGCTGCTGCTTTCAAGTTTGTCTGTGTTGTGATTTGAACTGGCTCGAAACTCAACGAACGGTAGGGTTTGAACAATGATAAAACTCAAGGGAGAGAGAGGGAGAGAACGATAGAGGTAGCGAGAGGGAGAGAGAGATACAGAGACAAACAGAGAGAGCAACAGAGGGAGAGATGTAGATAGAAACCGAGACAGAGAGACAGAGAGAGAGTGACTAAACAGTAAAAAAAATAAAATAAAAAAAGGAGGGAATGTGTGTGTATATGTGTGTGTGTGTGAGATAGGAGACGCAAAGAACAGGAGTTACTGATTTCACGCCCATCCCGGCAGCCTGTAATAAACAACCAGTCTGTCTGACTGACAGCAGAGAAAGAGAGAGAGAGAGAGAGAGAGAGAGAGAGAGAGAGAGAGAGAGAGAGAGAGAGAGAGAGAAAGAGAGAGCGGCTGCCCGAAGGAATGCGGTTTGCGGTCGGCTTAAGAAAACACACAACAGAATGGAGCGCTCTTAATTTAAAAATTAAAAAAAAGCCGCACAGGTCGCTGACGCCGTAAAAGACATGGCAGCTAATGAATCACTCCAATATGGAGTGTGCTGGCTGCAGTTTGCTAATCGGTTGTGGTTTTCCTTGGGTAGGATGAGCAAATGTGCATTAAGCACAGTTGTGGTGGGGAGAGGTGGGGGGGGAGTATAGTGTTGGGCGTGAGGTTCGGACGGCTTTCCTGATAATGCTGCAGCGTTGACTCAACGCAGAGACAGTGGGAAGACATCCTGTTGCTCTTACTCTGTATTCACATGTGCTCTCTCACTCCCCCCCCCACCCTCTCTCTCTCTCTCTCTCTCTCTCTCGGATGGAAGGGAGGGATGGAAAGGAGGGAGTGTGTTGGAGGAAGGGAGGGGGGCACGCAGAGTAAACTGAGCCTCCCCTTGTTTTTGGCACCTCACGGAGTAGAGGGGAAGAGGGCGTCTCCCGTTCCAGGAGAGAGAGAGAGAGAGAGAGAGAGAGAGAGGCTGGACGAGCAGGCTGAGATATGCTGAGAGAGCCAAACGAGTGCCGGCTCAGCGGGTCATCTAAGGATACGTTTTAATATCTTCTGTCCATTTGGGAGAACATAGACCCTGTGCTAAGGTAACAGCCCTACATTGAATTCCCCAGGATTTAGGGGATTCAATTTCTTGGGAGCTTGACTCCCAGCAGAAAGGTTCAGGGTTCAAACCCCAAGTCTACCTGTAGGCCTGCTCGAGCAAGATGGCTAACCCCCCAACCCCCCCCAATCTCCTCATTAATAGCAGCTGAATTTCCTGTAAGTCGCTTAGGCTTTCTAAAAGATGACAAAATATTAACATAGTAAAACGACAAAAACATTTATGTATCTGGTTGTCAGTTAACATAATGTGGGTATTTAAGTTCGTATGAGCAAGTGGCGGCCCTATACCCAGACTGTGGTCAGGGTACAAGGTGAGTAATGTGTGTGGTGTGTCTTATTGAGTAAGTCACTACGAATTGTTTATTTATAACCGTGATCTTTGGAGTACATTCCCCACCTTAGGTGTATTCCAACTGGTGTTTCTATGTGTACCCGGCCATTCATTTCTCAATAGGGCTTGTAGGTCACAACGTCACATGGCAATGAACCGCTGCCATTTTGGAAGCATAGGATCATTGGATTGTTAGTCATTCTGTTGGTAGTCTGCTTTTTATACGAGTCATTGTTTAGTTACTAATCGAAAATGATTTGTCATTAAGGGGGAGACATTGTTTTGTTTTAAACTACCACAGCGTTTCTCATGCGAGATGTGGCAAAACAACGGTTTTTATTAGCCTAGGTGACGGTATAACTTAACGTTGATTTAGGATTTTGAACTCCCTTGAGTCCTTCCAATATGGGCCACAAAAAATCCCAAGATGCATTATGATAGTGCGGGTAGAGGTATGACACGGAATACCAAGTGATAAGGAGTGTGTTAACATTGACTCACCGGGCCAATGCAATCCATTCCCCGTAATTGCAGGGGTCTCGGAAAAACCAAAAAAAGTACAAGCTCTGGGAAAAGGATAGCGATGACGGATTGAGACAATATTATTCCAGACGCAAGCTGGCTTACTGAGTTCATGGTCAGTAGATAGAAAGCTGGGAAAGCAATGCCTGTAAAACAATTGTCACGATGAATATGTGAAAAATCCAAATATTTGACATCACAAAATGTCATAATCCTGACAAGAAATTGGTGACTACCCTTAAAAAACATCCCCGTCCCTGTATCCATGTACAGGTCACGTCAGGAGCACAAGAAGAGTCTGAACACAGGCGTGGCTGTAACCTTATTTTCAAAATATATTTGAAAAAGGGTGGCTTAAGGGTTGGTTACTGTGATCGTGGGTAGCAAGAGTCGCTTGGGTTTTTTTGGTAAGCGGCCTCTGATGACGTCACAAGTTAACCACGTGTCCTTTTGGACCTCACCTCGAAGTCGACGGACAGGTTCCTCTTGAGCGCAATCTCGTAGACGAGGCTGATCTCTGACTTGCTGGCGTCGGTTCCTTCCTCCTGCTCTTTCCTTCTCCTCGGGGGTCTGAAACAAAAGTGGCCGATGAGGACACCAGAGTTAAACTTAGCACTTAACATCTATGGATTTCACATGTCGGAAAACACCCAAACCGAAATCACAAGGGGGACGACGGATAAATGGTCTGCTTGCCTTTCCCGTCGAGTACTCGTCACTGTAAAATGACTTCTATGAATTACTCTAAGAAAGAGAAACGTCACACACAAAATGCGTAGACACAATTGGCAACATAAGCAATTAATACGATCACGCACAAACAGGAGAGATCAGGCCAACACACATACATGCATCTACAAAACACACACACACACGCTGGATCTGGGCCAGGCCAATGAAATGGGGGAGCCTGTCTGCTTTCTGGCAGCGGCCCTTATCTGATACAGGCTTGAGAACTCCCCGGACATGGCTGGTGTTCCTTTTGTGTACACCGAGTGCATGCACGCATACACACACACACACACACACACACACACGCACGCACACACACACCGCATGCACGTACACATGCATGTACGCATGCACGCACCGCATGCATGCATGCATGCACGCATGCATGCCATTCCCCAAAACTTAAGTGTTGGCCGAAAAAAAGTCTCTCATTGGTTGGGAAGAGACACAAGAGGTTTTCATCCCGGTTAGTTTGTAGGAATTCACTCCCTCTGGTTTCTGAGGGCTTTAGTATCGACTGTTGTGGAGTGTCGAGAGAGGATGAGTTCCTCGTGAGTCCAACTCTCTGCGTATGTTTCACAGCAGAAGAGATTCCAGATTATTTATCGCCATATCTAACAAGTACAACGGCATGCTTACTCCCCCATTTACTCCCGCAGTATCACTTCGAAACATGGAGGAGTATAAACCATTATAACGCAAAAAAAACCTAATAATAATTAAAAAAAATGAACAATATAATATAAGCCGTGTAAACAATATTAAAAAATGATGCGTTTTAAGCTCAGTGGGGTGGTCTGGATCCCATTTATCAAAGAGGTATTATCGTGATCATTATCTTTTTCCATGTCCAGCTCTTTGTGAGAGCTCTCTCTCTCTCTCCCCCTCACTCCCCTCCCTCTGAGGGGGGGGGGGGGGGGGGGGGGGGGGGGGGGGGGGGGGGGGGGGGGGGGGGGGGGGGGGGGGGGGAGGGGGGGGGCGGGCTCTGTGCCTCCACAGTGTGAGTTTTTCCCCAGGAGACCCAGCCAAGGGCCGTCGTGTTGTTGACTCCGCACGCTTGCACGCTATGTGCAAATATGATGTCCATGCTACGGCATACATTATCTATCCATCACCAAGTGTGTGTGTGTGTAAACTATATTTATAGTGTTGTGTTTTTACATGTACAGTTATGTTTACAGTGTATTTTTATGTGTTGTCCATGAGTGTGATTTACACATAGAACGTGTGTATATATACTCCCCTCAAACATGGCGATGTGCATTATCTGTCTGTCACCATGCACACACAATGTACAAAATAAACTCACAGCCATGTTTTATGTGTTACAGATACAGAGGCTGTTTTGTTACACACAAAACAGCCACTCTGCAGCATACGTTTTCTGTGTGTGTGGTGTGTGTTGGTGCGTGTGTGTACCCTTCATAATGTGTAAAATATACTTGCAGCCATGTGTTTTTTTTGTGTTGACGAGGAGTGTGATTTACACATAAAATTGCCCTTTTTTGGCTCCACAATACAGACAGTGTACAAAGGATGTCGTTTGTGCGTTGAAGTGCATTGTGTGTGTGTGTGTCTGTGTGTGTGTAATTAGGAGTCAAAGAAAAAAGGGAAACAAGTCCTGTAACTGTGACAATATAAGAGGGCATAATTTGGTCCACTGGCTGCTGAATGGATGTATTGAATGCATGCGACCTGAGGGAATACACGACAATGGACATTGTGTACAATATAACGTCAATGGAAACAGTGACAGCAGCCCGGCTTGTGTTGTGTACATCCTTCTTCTCATGTTGTACCCATTTACACCACATCATTGTTAAATACTCGATTATGATGATGCCATTCCACGGGTATGCATTGTTTTTCACTGCGCTAGAACATTTACATTTCAGCTGATTAAGCTGAGAGACAGACAGACAGGAGACAAGTATAGTACTTTTTAAGTGTTTCTTAAAAAGTACTATACAAATAAAATGTATTATTATTATTAGAGAGAGAGAGGGACAGACAGAGAGGCAGAGAGATAAAGACAGAGAGAAAGAGAGAGACAGCGACAGACACAGACAGAAGGGCAGACAGACAGAGAGAGAGAGAGAGAGAGAGAGAGAGAGAGAGAGACGGAGAAAGACGTTCTCCTGTGACTTTCTACACAACAATAAGTCGACATGTATGCCCATAGTGACTCGAAACACTATCATCCTCTGGGCGTTGACGGTGATACACGCACGCACAGATATGCACGAACAAACACACACACACACGCACACACAAACGCATATGGCGTAGTAGACACAATGTGTCTCAATTTGTAAAGCAAGTGCTAACAAAGGATTCATTTATATGGGCACCGACGCCACAAGGCACCAGACAGGGCGAGCGAGGAGAGCCAAGACATTTTGGAGAGAGAGACAGAGAGAGAGAGAGAGAGAGAGACAGAGGATGTGGGTGAATTTGATTCTGTTGGAAATGATAACACCGGGTTTAAGAGCGACGTAACAAGAACACAAAGAGGTGGAGGGAGAGACGACGAACGAAAGGAGCCCCGCAGGTACAGTATGGGATTAAGCAGATCATGTGTGTGTGTGTGTGTGTGTGTGTTTGTGTGTGTGAGTGTGTGTGTGTGTACGCGCGCGCGTGTGTGGGTTTATGCATGTGTGTGTGTGTGTGTGTGACGAATTATACATTATAATAATTGATCCTTTGTCACATACAAGCTTAGGTGACAATTGATAAAACAACAACAAAGCGGCCAGAAAACAACAGTTATAATTTAAATTTTCTTTTAAATGTAAAAAGCAAAACGAAAATTGACAATTTTATCCAACAAAAGGAGAGGATTTTGTTATTTTTTTTAAGCGGGACATTGACAAGCGTCAGAAAGAGAGAGAGAGCGAGAGGGGGGGGAAGGAAGGAGGTGGAGGAGAAAGGTCATCTGAGGTGAAAACAGTTGGGGGGGTGGGAAGGGAGTTGGGGATGTGGGTGGGAACGGAGGTGGATGGATGTGGCGGCGATGACCTCAGAGCGATGAGTGGAGCGACCTTCTTGCGCCAAATGAATGAGGGCAGCGAGACGTTGGGATGGAAACCGATTGGGTGGTGGGTGGGGGTAGGTGTCATAAGGCTTAACTACGGCCGTGCATTTGTGTGGGTGCATAGATTTACTCCGTTTCGCTTCTGCTTTCTACAATTATCCTTTGAAAGGCAGATCGGTAAAAATCCAATGATTCCAATGGAGCTACACCTGGTTATCAGGCAATTGTATGCCACTGTGAAAAACAGTAAATGTGAACCCTATGGTTTCAGCAGTTAGGTTGGCCTACGTGCAGGGCTGGGTTGCTTGGCAACCATTTTGCTGTCTTGAGGAGCTATATTGCTTGGCGGAAGAATGATGATTTGTTTTCAATAAACGATTTATGCTGCTGTGTGTTTATTTTGTGAAATCTTACAAGGTAGTCTATAGTAACCGTTTTAGTAACCGTCGTGCCTAACAACGCCCCCTAGCTGTTTCAAAATCACGCCAAGCGGCAAGATAATACGCCCACAAAACCCTGTGGGAAAAAGAAGAAACACTGAGAGGGAGGAGGGATCCCTCCTTCAAGGGATTGCTAGGAGCACAATTGGGGCAGATATCGTAAAATATGTAATAAAATATGTAATAAAATATGTGTAATGTGTGTGTGTGTACCTGTGGGGGTCTCTCGGGGATGGGCTCATTGCGGAGGGCCTGCAGGGCTTTCATGGCAGCGTTGTGCCTGGCCGCCTGGCGGGTGCGCCCCTCGCCAATGAACTCATTGGCCCCCACCGACAACTGCACATAGAAGACCTTGGGGATGGGGTAGTGATACCTGTGGAGGGAATTATTGTAGAATTTAATTGAAGGCCCTTTGTTAAATCAAATACAGGACTTGGACATAAAAGTCCACAATTCTTTGTGCGTTCGAGAAAAAAAAGAACAAACGGAAACAAAACTGAAAAAAAAGAAAAGAGGGAGAGAGTGAGAGAGAAAGAGAGACATTTTGGGGAGAAAAAAACAACACATTAGTTTTCAGGAGGATTATCAAAGCGCGGTCGACACAGTTGGACACATGATGGAGCACAGGCCTCGCTGGATGTCATCATGGTGACTCCTAAGTCACCATGGGGTGACTTAGGAGTCGGGAAAAATGGATATAATCGCCGGGAAAAATGGATATAATTAAAAATGAGACCAGCGGCACAATCTGTAGCATTTCAATTCAACGAGTAGTGAGTTCTTGTACATGAACATTTCCGATGTGTGCGAGCAAAAGCAAAATCCATAAAGAACAGAAACAAAAACACACACAGAGCTCCAACATCCCCGGTCGGTCGGGGTTATTAATGCTCATGCGGGTCCCGAGTTAAAGTGCCACCTTTCCATCAGGGTCAATTACATCACAATGGCGCTTTAGCCCGCCGTTTGACGAATGGCGCTCGGCCGGGGTCCGCGGCGCGGGGGCGGGAACAAAGCGCCGGGGACCCATTCATCCTCTCCTCTTTCTCCCGGCCCGTCACATCCATCCTCGTCCCTTTCTCCGGGCTCCGAACGGAGCTAACCTGTCACCGGCCCGGTTCACCCGACAGATTTAGGGGTCTGTGTAGGGGCTGCTTGGGAGACCCCCCTCCTGTGTTGGAAGGGGGGGGGGGGGGGTGTCTGAGAACCTCTTCCTCGGTGAGGGACAAACGCAACAGTGAGGGCGAGGGATGGAGCGAGTGTGAGAGAGAGAGAGAGAGAGAGAGAGAGAGAGAGACAGAGAGAGAGAGACAGAGAGAGAGACAGAGAGAGAGAGAGACAGAGAGAGAGAGAGGTATGGAGGGAAACCGATTTTGCAATATGAAAAAAAAAAAAAAAAAAACACAAAAGCCAAACATAACATCTTCCACCCTCTTCAGTCTCTTTTGTATTCTGCCAACATTAACACATATATACATGTTCTCATATTCATGTGCACATACAGTGACCATATGTGGGGGAACTGCATAAACAACAGCTGGTTCGGGAGGAGGAGAAGGGGGGGGGCTACTTGAGTGATAGCCGATGCCAAGAAATGCATTCTGAGACAACTAATAATTTTATGTTTGGTCAAGGCATTTTGCCTTTATTATTCAAGAGTGTGAGGGAGCGAGAGCTAGAGAGAGAACTAGTGAGAGACAGAGAGACTGAGATAGACAGAGATAGAGACACAGAAAGAGCGGGTGGGGGAGAGAGATGGGGAGAGAGAGAGGGAGACGAGGAGAAAAAGGGAGAGAGTGGGGTAAAGTGAGAGAGGACATGATGAGAGTACGAGATATAGAGGGAGAGAGAGAAAGGAAGAGAGAGCGGGAGCGAGAGAGACAGTGAGAGAGAGAGACGGGGAGGGGGGTAGAGTTAGCACATGTGGATGAGGTTTATTTCACGGCATGCCAAAGAAAATTAAAGCAAGCTTCGCAGGGCTGCGATCATGTCTTCCCCCTCTATAAACACCACAACTATTCATTCGCAGCTATTTGCGACAGCCGTATTGTGTTGTGTCTGTGTTTGTCAGCACAGAAAGTCGTTGGTGGCCATCTCACTCGCTGAACGCTGGTGGGAAAGGTTGAATTTCAAGGTGCAGAGAGGGAAAAGTGCCTATAAGGAAAGCTTTAAATCACATTTAGCCAGACAAAAATGGCTTCAGACGAAGAAACTCAAGAGTATTGTGGGTAACTGAACATCATGACACCATAACAACCAGCCAGGTTGACAGATAACAACAGAGGCTCAGGTGAAGGGTTCAATTCAAAGAGGGATGTGAAATCATGGTTTAAGCTCAAGGCATACGGAGCACGAATTTCGCCCCCTCACATTTGCAGCGTGACACAAACAGGACTATTTTGGACATGAAAATTTAAAAATAGTTTGAGGCTTAAGGACCACGCCAGTGAGACCTTTGACCATGTATGTGACTGCCCATATATGGAGGCACCATTTGCAACACTCGTGCATAGCAACAAGCTGGAGTGTAGTGACACAAAAGAGGTTGTTAGCTATGGAGGACTAAAAGTGCAAAAATTAAATAAATAAATACACCATTAAATAATTACTTAAATGTCATTAATTACTTAATATTGGAATTAAATACATAAATGTGTCATTAATTCATTAAAATACCGATTAATGTTATGTAAAAAACAAACAAACATATATAATCGTTTCACTATTTAATTAATTTACATTTACATTTCATGATTTACATTTACATTTCATGATCCTGTGTTGCAGTGCTTCATGACTTGTCAAACTGTCAAACTCGCCCATCAAAGTTGGTAGGCGGATCCTAATGCCTGATTGGTTACCCTGGGCATCAAGTCAAGGCAAATCAATTCCAGATAATGGATTGATGCAGAGCTAGTGAACACATTCCAATACACTGGGTGGCGCTATTCCCCTCTACGTTGGTTTAGATACTCTATTAAACAAAACTTTCTGGTCCTGCTTCCACTTCCTCTGCTAAGTCTAAAACGTCTCCACGTCGTCACCTAGCCTGGCTCCGCCCGCCTACGTACTTCCGCTCAATTTTCATTTCACTTCAGTACTAAGGTCTGGCAGTGCTGTATGTTAGAACGATGTCTTTTCCCTCAAATGTGCCTTCCAATCAGCGAACAGGAGGCGCGGCCTGAGAACAGTGACGTAGAGGTCGTGCACGAATTTCAGCTATTGAGCGGAAGTACGGAGGCGGGCGGAACCAGGCTAATGCTAATGCTCACTGCATCTGCCGTTTGTATACTGCGCGCAACGTGGTTTCTGGCGCATGAAATACGTCACGACCAAACGTTAGCGATTGGTTAAGGCAGATCCAGAGTGGCACTGGGCAGAGCCAATAGGTTTTAAACTTCAACAGCACCCGCCTTCAAGTGAGAAATCGTTTGTCTCTACAGCACTGCTAGACCTTTATTATGAATGAAATGAGTACGAAGGTCTAGTTAGGACTAGGCTAGTCGTCACCAACTCCCTAGAAAGTTCATGAAGATCCTCCATTTTCTCTAACCAGGCACTCTACTTCAGACCAAAGCAATGGATCAGACTAGATTAGCGTTAGCCCCACCCACTGACTTTGATGGGCGAGTTTGACAGTTTGACAATTCATGAAGCACTGCAACACAGGATCATGAAATGTAAATGTAAATCATGAAATGTAAATGTAAATTAATTAAATAGTGAAATGATTATATATGGGGTTTTTTTACATAAAATTAATCGGTATTTTAATGAAATAATGACACATTTAAGTATTTAATTCCATTTTTAATTAATTAATGACACATTTAAGTAATTATTTAATGGTGTATTTATTTATTTAATTTTGGCACTTTTAGTCCTCCATAGTTAGCAGTTGAAAATGATTAGTGAAACCAATAAAACACAATACGTTTCTTTTTCTCCTCAGAAATAGGGATTTCCTCCGGAAAATGATAACATCACAAACAAGGACATTATTCCTTTTTTAATTTAACCTGATACATGAATATGTTGCAAAATATAACTATCCACTGTGGCTTTACAACTGCTGGGAGCTAGCGTAATGGCAATCTTTGCAAATGGTTGCAAGAACTATAAATGGTTATAGTTTTAAGATCTCTTGGTTTCTCCAACAGCACATTGGAAACCTGGAGTTCCTTACAATCTGGTCAAAACGCCCAACACTTTTTCACTTTTGTGTGTTGTGTGGGCTTGTTAAAATGGACACGAAACCAACCAAGCAGTATAACATTTGCATAACTCCATCAACAAATCATATTGGCACAAGCTTCAAGCTGAAACTGTACGAAACTGCCACATTCGTCCAACAAGACCCCTCCCTCCTTGCTTTCCCTTATGTTATTTAACGTTCCCTCTCTCGCCTTTGTGCGCTCGGCCTTAGCATGACTCAGTGCTTCACTTATCCCAGTGTGTTTCGACTGGAAGGTTTCTCCACTAACGCCGCAGCCCCTCCGGTCTGTCTGTATGTCTGTCTGTCTGTCCGCCTGCTCCCAGCTTCTCCTGCTCTCCGCAGGGGCTCCCCAGGGCGGGGCCCGGCCCGGCCTGGCTCTCCCTCTCCCACATCAAGTAGTGTGGGCCCCGGGGTCTCGGAGGACATGCCAAGTGCAACATGGGCTCTGGCCAACAGGGCTGATCCGGGGCTGGGAGCAGCTGTGGGCCTCAGCACTGTACTCACTGTACAGGTGCAGAGAGGGAGAGAGAGCAAGAGAGAGAGAGGGAAGGATAGATTAAGCAACATTAAGAAGGAAAGAGAAAGTCGAGAACGAAAAGACAGACAGAAAAACAAACAGAGGGAAGGAGAGCGAGGAGGAGAGGAAGAAAGGGGGCCCAGGGTAGAACCTACTCTGCAACGTGGGAAAGTGGTGGCTTACGCACACGCAGGAGCGCCAAGAACACACACACAAACACACACGCACCAAAACGTAGACATAAACAGAAAACTGTGTGTTTGCATGTGTGTGTGTCATTTGATGTCACAACTCAATCAAACCGATAACTCTTCAGTTGTGACGCCACCTTTGAAGATAGCCGATTCCCTGCAGCGCTCTTTAATGTGGATAAAAAAACCTACCATTTCATCTTAATCATTCAAAGAGCACACACAATCACACGCACACACTGTAGTCATGCAGTCAATGCATAGCCCGACAAGGAAATGGCAGATAGCAATTAACGCTGTGAGACAAAGGGACTGACATTTCCACCAGAACTAATTTTCTCGTGTGGCATTTCCCGTTCCGTCTTCAAAGTGCAAGCGATGGAAAACGTAGCTCACGCTTTCTCCTTTGGGTTCGCTGTCGGTTTGTTATTTTGAACTTTACATCGTGCTATTGCTGGAGATATTATTTCAAATTGACACAAAAGTAGGCACAGGATAGTGTAGGCAGTGTTTAGGGTGTTCGAATCCCATCCTCTACCTGCTCCTAAAGTGGCAATCTCGAATGTTTCCATTTCATTCTCTTTGGCAACCCCCATGGCGATAAGCGGTAATTGCAGGTGTGTCGCCATCAACACCCAGTTCATAACATTCATAATACTGCAAATGCAAGGGCTTTCATCAGTGGGCCATAGGCTCAATCACCATTGTGTTACCTCATTCAGCGATAGATAGTGACTTAACAGACATTTATTTAAATGAAAATCTCTGAGATTATTACTTTAATAAACTATCTGAATTCACTGCAAGTCACTTGGGTTGAAAAAGTCTAATAACTAAATGTATCATATCAACAGCCAACACAGGCATGAGTCCAGCAAGTTAGGAAACGATCATCCTATATAAGATATATAGGAATACACTCTATACAATAGAGTGAATACACTCTATACAATAGAGTGTATTCAATACAATACAATACAATAGTAATTACGGATTCTATCATATACACAATGTGTATATGATACAATCAGCTTTATCAGGTGCTTTCTTCTGCTTTCGTTCCTCTTGCCTGCATATCAACAACACTGAAAGGGGACTTTTAGTGTGGTGACAGTTTTCTAGTTGTTTTCAGACCCCATGATGTTTGTACAGTAAACACTGTCCCTAAAAGCTGGTTTCAAGAAAAGCACATCATTCAGCCTTACAGATTCTAGTCTTATTTCGGAGAAATCTGAGTCAGCTGAGATTTTATTCAGGTTTTTTGTTTGTCTGGATTTTGTTATGAAATGTGTGTGTGTGTGTGTACACAATACATCCATGCTTGTGTGTGTGTGTGTGTGTGTGTCTTGTGTATGTTTGTGTGCATAGGTAGCAACAATGTTGTTTAAGTGAAGGAGTAAATTTACATCATCACGTAAAAACTAAAACCAGATGGAGAGGGGGAAAATGAATCATTTTGGTGGTATAAACCGCAACTGACACGATACACTGAAAAGTGACTCACTAACATAAATCCTGAAAGTTACAATGACCTCTAAACATATTTCTTGTACACAAAATCAGAAAGGACATTTCCCAGTACATTTCTATGGCTGTACTTGTATGACCCCGGTGGCATAAATCTCCATGCTGGACAAGGGTGTAGTTCTAGCATTTCAATCCATTGCTAATATAAATTAAAAAGAGTAGAGCCAACATTGGAGAGATAAAAAGGATGGGTCATGATTTTTGAATAGTCGTTACATTATTAAATAATGAAATTGTTTATGCGACTATAATCTTGTCTTAAAAAATAAAAAATTGATAGATATTGGACATTCAACAGATATTCACACTCCAAATTACAGCGATTTGACGTACGGAACTAAAGACGTGATCACCGGTATGAGTCCCATGTGTCCAGCGGTTTGGTCATTATTTCTACAGAATAGGCAAATTACAAAGTACCCTGCCCTAAACAATAGCCTAAATAAAGTGCAAATAACCCGGACACCACTTACATTTCAAAATTATCTTTGAATAATGGTCGAATAGTTCCAATGATTATAGAAGTGGTAGTATTTACTATTTTTGCTTGAAAATGCCCATCCCTAAAAATGATGTCATGTTGAACAGCCATACCATGACTGGTCTCTTGTATATGACTTTTTCCTTATGTAATATGCCTTCCTTGGCTAGCTGAAATCAGCATTGTGTTGGAAACACAATACATTGCCAATGTGTACACACTACCATCTCCTTCTGCTTTTCTCAGAAAATAAGTTTATTTTGAGTACATTGTGTCATCTTTGTCGTCGAGGTAAGCTATCAATAGTTTTATTGAGAACATGTTAGCCATAGTATTATTTATGTATGCATCAGGTTATTTTTTCTGTAAATGTAATTTCGTATGGCATCTCATAAATTCCCAAATGGTGAAATGCAGTGTAACAATGACTTGTTCACTAAAACCAGATTTCTTTTCCGATTTAAGGTTCAAGTTAAAAAAAATAAAAGTAGAACAAATACAGAAAAAGTAGTGACAAGACCTTGGCTGCTTATGAAAGTAGTAGTAGCCAGTGTGTATTTTAAGTTGTATAATATTATTTCACCAAGTGGCTGGGCTCTTGTGTAGTCATATAATTACCTGATGGGCATGCAAATGAGCCGTCACACAATTGTTATTTAATGGTTTGCGGTATTTCCCTACAGCCACTCAAGTTTGATTCAACTTGAGTTTGATTTGATTAGGATGGAGGTTTTCCAATAATAACACTTGCCACAATATATTTTCCCATTTCGTCTAAAATGTACTGCTTAAACACTTCAAAAACAGCTCTCCCAGCTTAGCCATTGTGAATAAATGTAATTATGTTTTCCCCCTCAACAAAAGGGCGGGGACCGATGATGGAGATGAAGATGGAAGAGAGCAGGCTGTTGCCGCGGGCGACTGGCACCTGCAGGGCAGCACCACAAGGGGAAAGTCTCCCTTCAGAGATTGGCTTTAGGGGCACAGAAAGGGCCGCTACTTGGTCAGAGGCCAACCACAACCATATTAAACACAAACACATTGTCCGCTGCCCTATTAAAAACAGGGATCCTCCTGTCATTTCACATTTCCATTTCATTGAATTGCCACACAGGTAGTCTGGATACAAGAAGAAAAGAGAGTGGAAAGAGAAATTATCCAGCATGATTGCTAGTACCACAGGACTAAACTTAGAATTGCAGAGAAGCAATCTACTCCAAGTGTGTTGTTTGCTTTCTGTATGAAAAGAGATTGGATGTAAGTGTGGGATTATAATTGCACACCCTGCTTGAATAATCACTTTAAATCATAGATTCTTGCATTCACATATACAAACATAGACACTCGATAGCACTATATATGCTACGGCTATATATATATGTACATATATATCATCTAGGTATACATGTCAGAGCAATATCCTCCATTTCCCCAAGCCCGCTGTTAACACAAATACATGGCCTACATCCAAAAAGATATTTGGTAACGGTTTTAAATGTTCTGCTTCTATTTAGCATGTTCCTTATTTTTACGGCTGATCCCCATTACAGAGCGTGAGTGATGAGGAGGGGTGAGGAGGGACCCACACAACACTGGGCCTCACCGCGCAGACAAACAAATGACTCAACAGGAGTCAGAGGGAGTATACCGCCACACTTTGTCTTTCAGCATCCTCCAGAGCTTGGCTCCACGAGACTCAGCGGGCCACACACTAAGAATATGTATGCTTTAGAAAAAAGAAACCACACACATGCGCACACACACACACACACACACACACACACACACACTCTCTCTCAATCTCTCTCGCTCTCTCACTCATGCACACGCACATACACACACACACGCGGCTGACACAAAAGCTGTGTCAGCTGTGTGTGTGTGCTTTTGGACGATTAAAGGAAATCGCTGGCCAACGCGGGCAACCCCTTCATTACTTTGCTGAACAAATCCCCCAAGAGAGCTCAATGTCCTTAGGCCGGTGGCTCTGACCTCACTATGAAAACTTTTGAGCGATTGGTCAAACAAATCCTG
The DNA here is from genome assembly GCA_030340625.1 of Merluccius polli. Lineage (NCBI taxonomy): Eukaryota > Metazoa > Chordata > Actinopteri > Gadiformes > Merlucciidae > Merluccius > Merluccius polli. The sequence goes on along the minus strand of JAOPHQ010001594.1, from coordinate 14,601 downwards.
ACTGATAAGGTTCAGAGCCTGCTCGGCCTGATGCAATTTGCATGTCAGGTTAATAGTAGGGCTGAACAATTAATCGAAATATTATCTAAACCCCAATATGGCAAAGTGCAATATCCAAATTGCAGGAGCTGCAGTTTTTTGATAAGGGTAAAATGTAAATGTATAACACCTGTCATGGTTTGAGTTTTGCGTTTCTGTGTTGTTGCTTGTTTTGTCCCTTCTCGTTTCCCCTGGCGTGTAGGTGCAAGGTAGTGGGCGTGGTAAGGTTGCCGGCACATTCAACGAGGCACACCTGGCTCTCATCATCAATCACTCCTCCTATATAACCCCGGTTCAATCTTCACTCCAGTGCCGAATTATTACAGATGTCACGTTAGTACTCATCGTGTGTTTTTTCTCGTTCACCTTTTTGGTCACTACCGGCTCTAGTGTGTTTATGTGATCTGACAGTTTCGTGTTTTTCTCCCGGGGGCTCTACGTGCCTTAGGTCTCCAGTGTGCCGCGTGCTTATGCCGTCCGCCGAACGCCGTTTCCAGCCAACCGCGTGTCCCCCTTTCCTGGCATCCTGTGTCGGCAGCCTTCCCGTCTGCTGCCCTCCCTGCACGCCAGCGTCCTTAGTTATATCCCCTCCGTTTTTGATCCTTGTTTGATAAACCCTTTTTTACCATCACCTCTCGTTGTCTCTGTCTCTGCTCCGGGGCCCTACTATTGCTAAACCTAACAGAATAATTCGGCCACATGGACCCCGCAGAGACGGAACAGCTGAGACACGCTATCTCCAATCAGGGAATACGCGTCGGCCAGCATGAACAAGTGTTGGTTAGCGCCATGGACAGCATTAATGCGCTAACAGCTAAGGTTGAGCAACTTAGCAGCAGCGTTAACCAAATGCTCACGGCTCTTTCCGGTGTTAGTTCCTCCGGCGGGGTTTCTAACGCTACCGCCGCAGCCGCCTCACCCGCCGTTTCGCCATCCCCTCCAGTACCTAGTCCTGTGCATATCAGGGAGCCTCATATCCCCACTCCGGCTCATTTTTCGGGCGAATTAGGAAAGTGTGGTGTTTTTCTGCACCAGTGCTCCCTGGTCTTTTGCCAACAACCGCTCACCTACCAGACTGACAGTTCTAAAATCGCTTTTATCATGGGATTACTCACCGGTAGGGCAGCCGAGTGGTCCGTCGCCATTACCGCAGCTAACGCACCGTATGTATCGATCTACCAGCTCTTTCTCTCTGAAATTCGAAAAGTTTTTGATCATCCGGTGCAGGGTAAGGAGGCCGGTAAACGGTTGCTCGCGCTCCGCCAGGGCTCGGCTTCCGTTGCCTCTTACGCCGTGGATTTCCGCATCTTAGCGGCGCAGTGTGGCTGGGGTGAGGTAGCTCTTCAGGGGGTTTTTCTCGATGGATTAACTGAAAGACTAAAAGACGAACTAGCGGTACGCGACGAGACTTCCTCCTTGGAGGACCTAATTGCGTTAGCCGTCCGATTGGATAACCGCCTCTGCGAGAGACGGAGGGAGAGAGAGGATTCCCTTCTTTTCCGGTCTCGCTCCATGAACCTTCGCTCCGGAGCTGCCGCGGAGGACTTCACACCGGTCGACCCAACAGCCAGCTCCAGCCCTGCTACGTCAGACAACCTGGGTGAGCCCATGCAACTCGGACGCATGCGTCTCACGCCGTCCGAGCGGCAACGCCGGCTTCGTCTTGGCCTCTGCATCTACTGTGGTCAGGCCGGACACCGTCTCGCCACCTGCCCGTCCACGCCAAAAGACCAGGCTCATCAGCGGCTGGGAGGGCGCTGATGAGCCACACCACCACCTCCAAGGATTCAGCTACCAGGCTCACGCAACGAGGTACGCTAACCTGGCAGCAGGAGACTGCCACCGTTCAAGTTTTGATTGACTCTGGTGCAGACGATAACTTTATTGACTCGAATCTCTCCTCTCAGCTAGGTCTACCCCTAGAGACGCTACCTGAAGCCAAGGACGTTTTTGCGTTAGACGGCAGATTGCTGGCTCAGGTTACACACCGTACTCACTTTTCACTGCGGCTCTCCGGTAACCATCACGAGATAATCACGCTATTTGTTATTCCGTCCCCGTCCACTCCTTTGGTCCTCGGTCTCCCCTGGTTAAAATTACATAACCCACTCATTAACTGGGCTAACTGCACTATCTCCAACTGGAGTATTTTTTGCCATTCACATTGCCTGCACTCCGCCACTCCCAGTAATCCAGTCTCCTCTCCCATTCCGGTTGAAACTATTGACCTCTCTACCGTCCCCTCCGACTACCATGATCTGCAAGCAGTGTTCAGTAAGGACCGGGCGTTAACCTTACCTCCTCACCGCCCGTACGACTGCGCTATCGAGATCATTCCGGGGTCCACGCTCCCCAGTAGTCGACTGTATAACCTGTCTAAGCCCGAGAAGGAAAGTATGACTAAATACATTAATGAATCACTGGCAGCAGGCCTCATCCTTCCCTCTTCATCCTCCACGGCCGCAGGTTTCTTTTTCGTGTCCAAGAAAGATAAGAGCCTGCGGCCGTGCGTAGACTACCGGGGCCTCAATAACATCACAATAAAGAATAAATACCCCCTTCCTCTTCTCGATTCGGCGTTTGGGTTCGAGCACCAGTCGGCGATCTTTACTAAATTAGATCTCCGTAACGCCTATCATTTGGTGCGCATCCGCGAGGGCGACGAGTGGAAGACCGCTTTCAACACTCCACTTGGTCAGTTCAAATACAGAGTCATGCCGTTCGGACTCACTAACGCTCCCGCGGTTTTCCAAGCCCTCGTCAACGACGTTCTCCGCGACATGCTCAATCTGTTTGTGTTTGTTTACCTCGACGACATTTTGATATTTTCACGCGACCTGGCCGAACATATTCAGCATGTTCGGCTGGTTCTCCAGCGACTCCTGGAGAACCGATTATATGTCAAGGCAGAGAAGTGCGCGTTCCACGTTTCGTCCGTGGAGTTCTTGGGATTCGTCATAGAAAAGGGGCAACTTATGACGGATCCCAAGAAGATCCAAGCGGTGGTGGAGTGGCCAGCCCCATCCACTCGCAAGCAGCTCCAGCGGTTCCTCGGGTTCGCTAATTTCTACCGCAGATTCATAAGAGACTATAGCCTGGTAGCCGCTCCACTTACCCAGCTCACCTCGACCAAGGTTCCCTTCGTGTGGTCTTCTGCTGCCCAGGCAGCATTTAACAAGTTGAAGCTTCTTTTTTCATCTGCCCCTGTTCTCGCTCACTCGGATCCGTCGCTCCAGTTTGTGGTGGAGGTGGACGCCTCCGACACGGGAGTCGGAGGAGTACTGTCACAACGGTCCCCGGACACCCAAAAGCTCCATCCATGTGCGTTCTTCTCCCGCCGACTGTCTCCAGCTGAACGTAACTATGATGTTGGCAACAGAGAGCTATTGGCTGTGGTGTTAGCGTTGCAGGAATGGAGACACTGGCTGGAGGGCTCCTCCCAGCCATTTATCGTGTGGACCGATCATAAGAACTTGTCCTATTTACGTTCTGCCCATAGGTTAAACTCCCGTCAGGCTCGGTGGGCACTGTTCCTGGGCCGTTTCGAGTTCACCCTCACCTACCGTCCAGGGTCCCGCAACACCAAGCCCGACGCTCTCTCCCGTCAGTTCTCCCCTCCGGAGGAGGAGGGGGTCGTGGAAACCATCCTCCCGAGTGCCTGTGTGGTCGGAGCGGCCAGGTGGGAGGTGGAACAGGTGGTCCAGGAGGCTCTTCGGAATCAACCGCAGCCAGAGGGATGCCCCCCAGGGAGACTCTTCGTGGCGGCGGAGGCGCGATCTGCGGTCTTGCAGTGGGGCCACTCTTCAAGGATCTCATGCCATCCAGGTTTCCATCGCACCCTGGCCCTCATCCGACAGCGTTTCTGGTGGCCGTCTATCTCTCCTGATACCAAGGAGTTTGTCGCCGCCTGCTCCGTCTGCGCCCGCGGTAAGGCCTCCCATCGCCCTCCTGCCGGCCTACTACGCCCTCTTCCTGTCCCCCACCGCCCCTGGTCGCACATAGCCGTTGACTTTGTGACCGGTTTGCCTCCCTCTGAGGGGAACACGGTCGTCCTAACTATTGTGGACCGGTTTTCCAAATCGGTGCATTTCGTTCCACTGCCCAAGCTCCCCTCAGCTTTAGAGACTGCGAACCTCTTGGTTCACCATGTGTTCCGTCTTCACGGGATACCCCAGGACATTGTGTCAGACCGGGGGCCGCAGTTCGCATCACAAGTATGGAAAGCCTTTTGCCAGGCGTTGGGGGCAGCTGTTAGCCTTTCATCCGGGTTCCACCCCCAGACTAACGGCCAGACGGAGCGGGCAAACCAGGACCTGGAGTCAGCTCTCCGTTGCGTCACCGCCCGTCATCCAGCCTCCTGGTCCACCCACCTTCCCTGGATCGAGTACTCTCATAACTCCCTGGTCAGCTCCGCCACAGGGATGTCGCCATTCATGTCTGCCAACGGTTTCCAACCCCCATTATTTCCCACACAGGAGGCTGGTGTTGCGGTTCCCTCGGTGCGGGAGAATCTACGGCGTGCCCACCGAGTCTGGAAAGAGGTTAGAGCAGCCCTTGCACGCACCACAGCCCGCAACCAGCGCCTTGCAGACCGGCACCGGGTCCCAGCTCCCAGCTATCAGCCAGGTCAAAGGGTTTGGTTGTCCTCACGTGACTTACCCCTACAGGTGGAGAGCAGAAAGCTCGCCCCCAGATTCATTGGACCGTTTGAGATCGACCACATAATAAATCCCAATGTGGTAAGATTGAAGTTACCTCCCAGTCTCCAGATTCACCCAGCCTTCCATGTCTCGTTGCTTAAACCTGTTACCTCCAGTCCATTCAGCCCTCCGGCCGACCCCCCCACCACCCACCCGGCTCATCGATAACCACCCGGCCTACACCGTCCGGCAACTACTGGACGTCCGCCGGCAGGGCCGGGGGGTTCCAGTTTCTGGTGGACTGGGAGGGTTATGGTCCGGAGGAGCGTCAGTGGGTCTCTCGGGCCCTCATCCTGGACAATACCCTCATCACAGACTTTTACAGACGCTTTCCTGATAAACCGGGCAGAACGCCAGGAGGCGTTCGTTAAGGGGGGGGTACTGTCATGGTTTGAGTTTTGCGTTTCTGTGTTGTTGCTTGTTTTGTCCCTTCTCGTTTCCCCTGGCGTGTAGGTGCAAGGTAGTGGGCGTGGTAAGGTTGCCGGCACATTCAACGAGGCACACCTGGCTCTCATCATCAATCACTCCTCCTATATAACCCCGGTTCAATCTTCACTCCAGTGCCGAATTATTACAGATGTCACGTTAGTACTCATCGTGTGTTTTTTCTCGTTCACCTTTTTGGTCACTACCGGCTCTAGTGTGTTTATGTGATCTGACAGTTTCGTGTTTTTCTCCCGGGGGCTCTACGTGCCTTAGGTCTCCAGTGTGCCGCGTGCTTATGCCGTCCGCCGAACGCCGTTTCCAGCCAACCGCGTGTCCCCCTTTCCTGGCATCCTGTGTCGGCAGCCTTCCCGTCTGCTGCCCTCCCTGCACGCCAGCGTCCTTAGTTATATCCCCTCCGTTTTTGATCCTTGTTTGATAAACCCTTTTTTACCATCACCTCTCGTTGTCTCTGTCTCTGCTCCGGGGCCCTACTATTGCTAAACCTAACAACACCATCATAAATGAAGTACTGTTGTGCTGCAGAGATGCCCTGACCTACACATTTTTTCACTCCAGATGTAAGAAAAGTGTTCACAATAACTGTCAAAACAATCGTAATATGGCAATAATATTTTTACCTAGTTCAGAGCCTGCTCGACCCTGAACTAGGGCCCCTACAAGCATCTCAAGGGTACAACAACTCATACAAGGTGTTCATTTGTAGATTTCTCCTCAGCTTCTAAAACAATCCAACCACATATTTTAGCTAGTAAACTACTGGCCACTTTTAATCTGGATGCTGGTATGGTGAAATGGGTAGTGGACTTTTTTACATGTAGGTCCCAGGCAGTCGGGGCTAATGGTGCTCAATCCCAGAAGCAGTTGTCATCCACAGGCGTGGGATGTGTCCTGTCCCCGTTATTGTATAGTCTATACACAAATGACTGTAGGAGTAACTACGATGACAGGCATCTCCTGAAGTTCGCAAGTACCTGGGAACAGTGATCGACAGGAAAAAAAGAATTGGCAGGCAGCAGCTTTCTTGAGCAGGTATCTAAAACAGACAATTTTTGTGAAAGGCGCGGCCGACCTTGGCCAGCACTGACGACCCACTCTTGGAGGAATTTGTTATTCTGCCTTCTGGGCCGAGATACAGCTTTCCCCCCCCCCCAAGGTAAAAAGCAATGGGTTGAAATTTTCCTTAGTTATAAGTGCAATAAATGCGCTTACTTTGCACTAAACCTTGATTGCACTGCTCAGCAGCACTTTATTATGGCTACCATTCCAATGGCTTGATACTTTTAACAAAACAGATACATTTCTTTCATTGGTTGTTTGTTGTTATAAATGTCCCATGTCCTCTTTATGTTGTGTCAGTGTTTTTGCCTTCTACTGTAAATCTAACAATTTCCGTTTGAGGGGCAATCTGAACTGAGATCAGATGTGAACTGAACTAAAATGAACTGAACTGTATCCCTCCATCCCTATATCCACCTCCTCTCTGTGTTATTCCCAACTGACTCTTAGAAATGGTGGTGTGGAGAGGGGTATATGACTACTAATACTGGATAGTGTAGTGGCTGGTGTGTTCTACCTAGACCTAAATCACCTATCTGAATTCACTGCAGGTCGTTTGGATAAAAGCATCTGATAAATTGCTAAATATTGAATAATTAAATAGCTACAAGGTGTACATAGTGTACAAGGTTTTAGTGGTGATACCCCTACTGTGTTTGTTTGGTTTTTTGGTGTTTGAATTTCGACTGCATTTCAAAAAACGGCACTTTTGTGTCACCTGTAAAAAAAAACTGAAGCCTTCATGAGAGAAAAAGCTGCCATGTTCATCTTGAAACAGAAAGATGATTTAAAGTCTGACTGAGTCGCGACCTTAAACATGGTCTCAGAGGCCTGATGATCTCTGTGTGATTTCTCAGAGTATCATGGACCTGATGTTTGGGTGAGTTGGCTGGAAATGCCCACTCCTGGGAAGATTGGTAACTGTCTTGGATGGTTTCCATTGACAATAATGATATTGTGGGAGAGAGAAATAAACTGTTTTATGTGTGTCTGTGTACATGTGTGTATTGAGGAAATGGGGCCGTCTCGGGGGAAGACCACAGCAAAGAGATAACTTTTCGGCTTATTTTGTCAGTGATACTCATGATTTAATGTTTCCTGACACAACACTCCAAGACAAATATTCAACTACAAATGATTCACTACAAAGAATGAGTCCATATCATCTGGTTCTCATGTTGTAAAAAAAAAGTCTTACGAAAAAGCATTGACAAACTAATATTATACAGGGGTATCGACTAAACCCGCACATACTTTTTATAGGTGACCAGCTTCTAATTTCCCCGTCTCTTTATAAGCTGGCATCTGGACTGCTCATATCTTTGCCACGACCAAAAACAATCATTACCAAGCGTGATTAAGGAAAAGAGGCATACAAAAATAACCTCAGTAATCTATTTTAATTAAATTAATAGCGCCGCCCTTCCCCTTTTTTTTTCTTTTCTATTTTTCCCTGTTTATGTTGTGGTTTTTAAAGTTGAACCTGAAATGAAAAGCTGTCCAGGTCCGAGCACTGTAATCATGGGATTCAGCTGGTTATGTGATGCATGGTCACATGCACGGCTAACCCCACTTCCTCCACCTCCTCCTCCTCCTCCTCCTCCTCCTCCTCCTCCTCCCACTTCACTGCTTATTCATCACAGCAGATTAAACTCCAAAAAGCAATATGGCTAAAATCAAAAAGCTGGTTCACCATAGTGTGCCTGATGGGATAAACAAAAAACAACCATCCAAAAAAAATTAATAATAATAAGAAGAAAAGCCACAAAATGGGCTGGCAGAGGTAAACAATTCAAACAGACAACCCTTTGATCGTGGGACTATGGCATGTGAGCCGCATGCAATAGACATTCCTTTGAAAACAACAGCATCAGCTGGGAATACAAGGGCTCTTCACGCGTGCGTATTAAGTACATCACGTTTAATGACATGGCACGAACATTTTGTTCGTGCCATGTCATTAACAGACCCTGCCACGTTCTCCTGCCCACTCCTAGACAACGTGTTGTTGTTTAACTGCGCTGGTCAAGTATTTCATTTTGATTGAATTGTTGAAAGCATTTGTTTGGGACAAATAAGTTTCGATTAGGTTTAATGACAAATCAAGACCATAAAATTCCCTCCCTTTTTTCTGTTTAAGCAATGATATACGACTGCTTACTTGTGAGATATCTGACCATACATGACGATAGCTAGACACGAAAAAAGACAGATATACAGCAATATTAAGGTAAACCAGAAGGCATTCATTCATTCATTTAAAGTACATTCATGCTTGAGTTCACTTTAAAAGGCTACCTACAAACATGGGCTTATTTGTTCCAGTTTTGGTATTTTAATAACTGTCAAAGAAAGCCTTTCTGTGAGTTACCAGAAAGAGATGAAAGGCAATATGAAATTAATAGAAGAATATTGAATTTGAAGTATATTGTGTTTGAATCACAGGGTTCAGTTGGTGGTGATGCGTGTGTGTTTGTGTGTGCATGTGTCCTTAAAACAGACTGCATTGCCTCTGTCCTTGGTCTCTTTTCTAACTTCAGGCACTATTCATTGTGAAAGGCCCATTTTCTTCTGAGTGACCCTGACATACATTATACAGTATACACAAAGACAAGAAGAGCCGTTACCTTAGCCTGGCGAGTCGATGGCTACATTTTTGCAAGACATGCAACTGGAGGGTCGGGGGGGGGAGGTATGGAGCAGAGATATGAACGTGGTGCCGGGAAGTGTGTCAAGGTTGTAGAGGTTGTCTCTCCCTTCCCTGCTCCTCTCTCTCTCTCTCTCTCTCTCTCTCTCTCTCTCTCTCTCTCTCTCTCTCTCTCTCTCTCTCTCTCTCTCTCTCTCTCTCTCTCTCTCTCTCTCTCTCTCTCTCTCTCTCTCTCTCCCTCTCCCTCCCTCCCTCCCTCCCTCCCTCCCTAGTGCAAACAAGGCCCAGGTACTTACTTCTTCAATAAGAAATGACTAAATATGACACCCATTTGAACATTTGAAATAAGAATCACTTCCTGGCCCCCACTGCATCTGGTTCCCTGCTTCTCGCTCGGACCATGTGAACGCGACTCAAACAGGACAAAATAAAACACAACACCGGCAGCGTAATAAAATGTTCGTACTCTTCAGGCCCTGTTAAATTGTGATTGTTGGCTGATGTGTGCGTGTGTATGTGTGTGTCGATTCTGTACTGTATTTCTGTTGTTTGCAGTTTTTGTGCCAGGTAGAGGGTATATGATTTTCCAGGGTTTAGCAGCTCTCTAACTTTACTGTATTTCTTGCAAGAGCACGCACGCACACACACGTGCGCACACACACACACACACACACACACACACACACACACACACACACATATATATATATATATAAAGTTATATATAATAGAACAGGACACTCAAACCTAATGAGACAACATGGATTAGGTTGTTGTTTTAGCATTCAGTTTCCTATAACACGGACAACTTGTAACAATAATGGAAAAAAATAAGAAATTGCTGAATTTGCCATGACTTAATTAATTTCAAATGTCTGTTTAAATGGGATTTTTTTTACATGCCACTGGAGAAATCTGCTGTACTCATTCAAATATTCATGGCAAACAACACAATGTCCTGACCAATTCGTAAAAACACAAAAATATGGTTCTCAAGACCTTGTCATACCTGAACGATAACCTAACAGTTCATTTGTTTAGCCAGCGAGATCCGTAGCCTCCCCTACGGCAACTCTCTAGCCATTATCCAGAACAGATCGGGAACATGAGTAACATGCAAACGAAAGGAAAGCCAAGCTAGCCGATTCAAAAAACACAATTTAAAATAAAGAAATGCAGGGTTGGCTCTCACACAGAGTTGGCTAACGAGGGGTGCCCGCCTCCCCTCGCCTCTCGGATGCAGGGAGAGGAAGCAACACATTGGTGCGGTGCGTACGGCGTAGCGTGAGGGGCCGCACCCGCGGTTTGCGTGGTGAAAATAATGAACGGTGTTTCTGACCACATAGGAGAGAGGTTAAGCCAAAGCTCAAAGTAGTTGGACGTGGACTATTTGTTTTCAATGTGTCTGAAGCATAGAAAGAATCAGGCTGCTTCTGCCTCAGGTGTTTTCTTTTCATGGATGCATCTGCTGTGTTTGAGTCCTACAGTCCTACACTGATACAAACTGAGCATGAAAGATTTTCCACATCATCTCATTGTCATTCTATCCATGATTGTTTCATTGGATGGCGCGAGACGCATATTTTTTTTCCTGATGAACTCTCGTTTTGCAGATTCTGGGCAGATGACGCTCTTTTCACAGACAGCACCGATAACGATGCCAACCACACGCTTAACAAGCGTAGTGTATGTAGACAGCTTGCTCTTGAAAATAACCGAGTCGTCAAAGCACTCGGATTCTGAGCACTGCAGCAGGCGCATATTGACCTGATGCGTAGTTTGACATGCATGGCACGGCGAGAGAGAGAGAGAGAGAGAGAGAGAGAGATATCCTGATCAAACATACATGATCAAAGTGTGGTTACCTAGTGACAGCACGTGAAAAAGTAAAGAGAAGAAGAAAGAAAACTTGCAGCACACCTGTCAGTGTTGGATCTCAGTAAATAAGGGCCAGAGCATCTTAACAGCTTTTTTAGTACGACTGGACGCCCTGGCCGCCCCCATTTTACGGCTACCAACATATTTGCAAGCCACCACCACGTGGACTACTGGATGGCTGCAATGGCACCATAAAATAAAGGCAAACTTTGATACCATTTTAATGTGTCAGATCAACTGACACATCTGAAATAGATCTGACGAGCTACCAATCATGATGGCTATAACCCTAATTTTCGCTTTGATTATTGATAAGACTGCCCCATATGCCCTATTGCACTCACAACTAAAGAGTTAGTGGGTGTCACATGAATTGCACCTGACTGTAACTGTCATTAAGGGGCTATACAAATACAATTATAAAACGGTTGGCTCAAATCAAGCAATCTGATTGGTTCATAGCCGTGGTATCTTAACCATATACCACGGCTATGACGTCTAATTCCTTTGCACAATTAGTATCACTCCTCAGAAAAAAAACATCAGCCTAACAAACTACGACAGTTGGAACAATAGTTGGTTGAATAATGGTTGGTGATGGTTGCACAATAAATGGCAACATACGAATTAATCTGAATAAATAGCCAAATTATTATATACACTAGTCTGTGATGAAAAAAAAAATGCTAGCTGCTAGTGTGTACGTTGAGCACTATGTGCAGGCAGCCAGGGGGGCCTATTTTATTTTGAACATTATTTATAAAATAAAATCTAATAAAAACTATTTCGATTGGAGTGTGTCTTACTTTCATAATGCCATACTTGCCGACCATTTTTATAAAATATAGCCCACTTCAGGCCGTGGCATATGGTTATTCTATCACAGCTAAGGGGCTGTGATACAATAACCATATACCACGGCCGGTCGTGAGCTATTGATTAATTGACTTTACATAAATGTGTCCACTCACAAACTAAAGGGCGCTCCAGGAAGTAGAAGTTCCTCGCAGCAGAGGCGAGGACCCAGTGTCCCTAACGTTTCATCCAGCAGGAGGAAGCAGGGACTACCCACAGAGGCCTTGGTATCAGATCATCAGACAGAGAGCGAGACAAAGAGAGAGAGAGAGAGAGAGAGAGAGAGAGAGAGAGAGAGAGAGAGAGAGAAAGAGAACGAGAGAGAGAGAGATAGAACGAAGGAGAGACAGGAAATGTCAACCTTCAGCGCCGCTCCGAGACCCGGTGCTGGTCGCTCCCCAGCCTGGCCCGCGTCACCTCCCTCCCCCTCCCATGCAGATACCGCTCGGTACCGTCATACTCAAATGAGGGGCCCCCGTTGGAGGCCGGTGGGTGGCCGAGTGCCGTGCTCCGGGAGCTCGCAGGGAAATGCCTATCCAAATTCCAGCTGCTGAGACAATGCGATAGGCAGAGGCGTTTCCCCTGCAACTGCAGCAGTGGGGAATGCTGGGGGAGCGTCTGCGAGAGATGACTCAACGCCGGCAGTCAGGTGCTCCAACCATAACACAGCGGCGAGGGCGGTGATGTCACCACGTTCCATCAACTTCATATGGCAGATATTTTTCTTACTCATCGCAGTGACGTTACACAGCATGTGGAGCAGCGGGGGGGGGGGGGGGGGGGGGGGGCTTTGTCCTTCATTTTCCTCAGCACCCTCTCGTTTGAGGACTGAATGACATGCCTGACACCTCTGTATGGGCCAATATATGACAATAAAGCTCTTTTCTTCCATCCGTCTTTGTCACTGTGTATTAGGGACTTTCCTTTCTACCGTTTTTCCCCTGACGTCTTAAAGCAACTCTACAAAGTCAGAGTGGCCAACGGGCCTGTTCGACAACACTTTGAACGCATCGAACCCAACACGGCGTGTTTTGCGGTTGAACAATGGCGCGACGAATATAAAAAAAAACGAATTAAAAAAAAAACTTAAGAGACGGGCAAGAAAATTATGCGCCATAACCAAGATTCATGTGGACGGTGACGAATGAATACGTCGTATTATTGCCGCACTTCCTCATCTGGGGGCGCTTTCTGAACGAATCAATACGGGTCCGGGCGGTGATTAAAGCGCTGATGGATCAGACCTGGGCCGCCCTCTTAATGGTAACGTTCTCCATCAACATGACTCCCAATGACTGGGATCCATCATAATAGATAAGGAGACGAGCGCGCCGACACCTTGGCTCTCACCCGGTGCGTCGTTATGGTGACGAATGGCCGGAATATGGCCGCCGCTCTGCTGTCACGAGGAAGAAGAGGATGCAGATCCCCCCCGTCCGTCTCCCCCATCATCTCACTTACCCGGGGGCTCTTTGCGAGTGAAGGATGGTGGACTCTTGTGTGAGACAGGTCCGCTTGACCTTGGGACGCAAAGTAAAAGGATTCACATCTACCTCTAGGCGTTTTGATTTTGGCAGAGCTCGCTCTTTCTCTTTCTATTTCTCTCTCTCCCTCCTCTTTGACTTTCTCATCCCTCCACCCCCCCCCCCCCCCCCATCCCCACATGAAGGTGACAATCCCCTGCACCAAAGTGATGTAACAAGACAAAGCAGCGGCCACGGCGGTACGCTATCCATGCTCGTTCCTGTGCTTGACAGACAGACGCTGGAAAACAGTTAGTGAGGGACTAGGGATTCGCATGGATCAAGCACAAGACGATGGTCGGTAAAAGGCCAACGGTTTGCTTGGCTTAATAAAGGAAACGTGATTCAGGGAGTCGCTCGTATAGCAATTTAAGTTGCAACAAATTGAAGAATGCGTTGCTCGACAGCAGAACCTCCTTACATTTGGTAGGATTAGATATGGTTGTCAGTTTCATGAAATGCATGGACACAGCAACAGTGAGATGCAAGACTCTCTTTAAACGTGTTCAGTCATGTGCTTATCCCATGGCGTTGCTTCACATACGACAACAATAGATGTTCAATCCCTCACCGAGATTAAGTATTTATATATAAGCCTGCCCACATTAATAATCATTAAACAATGACCGTTACAAAATGGGTGCTCCATCACTTTACGAAACAAGGTTGGTTAGGTTAGGTTGGAATAGACAAGGAAACACTGCCATCTGGGGGCGTACAAAAGTCTGTAAACTGCTTTGGGCTTTACACAATACATTAGATAAACCTTACATAACATAAAGGCTCCTAACTTATGCTGCAGTCTCAATGGTCTCCATGTTTATTAGTGCCATTGACTGATTTGACTTCTGTTGTAATACATAGATGTATAATGTTCACTGTACTAATAGTAATTGTATTCTTTATGAATTAACTTTTGTTAATGACTTACTTACTATCCACTACTTGTTAAATCACTTTTTATTCATGCTTTTTTATAAATATACCAAAATATGCTATTATTAATATTATAAATGCAACAGAGTATAATATACTATTGCTTCATTGAAGCACTAGCTCACCACCTAGTGGTAGTCATTATACTCACACTTTCATACCACACTGTTTTTAAAAGTGTACAACATCTTAGATGTCATCATCATAAATATGAATGCCATTAAAATGGACTGTGAGAAAACACAAGTTCATTCAATATTTGTAAAAAATACTTTTATATGAATCCTGTTTATCATGTCATTTATATACTAATGCATCTATCAATACACAATGTTGTATCACAACAGAGTTTATATTCCTACATAACTTACCATTAAAAAAAAGGCCAACAGAGAAAGATTAAACACCACAAGTGCCCAGCTGGAAACCAAGTCAACCTAAACAACCTTGCATTTTCTCTGTCAATCTTCCATTGGCTATCGAATATATTCACAAGTATCTCTTAACATTTCACCGCTGT
>JAOPHQ010001593.1:0-36528 GCA_030340625.1 Merluccius polli | reverse complement strand
CCCCCCCCCCCCTTCACCCCCGTGTCCCTTCGTCCTCCGGTTCTCCTTCCAGTGGTTTCTCTGCGGTCGTTCTGCAGACTGACTCTTAGTGTATCTTCTTCTCCCTTTTCACCTCCTCATGGCTCCCTCTGCTGTCCTGTCACTTTGACGCCCCTCTGTCTCCCCCTAGTGGACCCGCTGGGCGCTCACAGCCCGGCCCGCCAGGTGGTCTAGGACTAGGACTAGTCTAGGAGAGGAACGGTTTCTGCTGTAGCTAGCTTAAGGTGCTAGCTAGATGCTACAGCCTGTGTCCAGCATCTAACCCCCGAAGTGCTTTCCTCTTTTAGTTTGTGTGTTTCCCACCAGATGTATTTAATAACATTAATAATAACATTACCGCCGTCGTGATGCTGAGATATCTCTCCCGCTATGCGCCACATGTTAAACATTCGCTTCTGGGATTTGTTTTAATGGCCATTTAGATTTGAAGGTCCGTCCCGGGCGGTCCGCCTGACGGATTGACAGTTGGATGTGTTGTTCTGCTGGGTTTCTGGGTTACCATAGTAACGGTACAGGGATACACCGGGTGGGTTAGTACCACTGCTGCTTACAGCCTGTTTTGTTTTTGTTTTTGTTTTTTCCGTGTGTTTGGACACTCGTTCACTATAATTATACTTGTGAAGCACCGTTCTGTGTCTTGTATTGCCTTCTCCAAACGGGAAACGCGTTTTGAAACCCGGCGGCCGATCCAGACATCGCTATGGCAACGGCGCTTAGCAGCGCAGGTCCAGTACAGTCATGGTGCCGGTGCTGCTGAGGAGTACTGTTCATGTCTAATGTCTAAAGGTATTATGTTGTCCATAAATAACCCTCATTACGAATCAGAATTACAGTTTAAAGTATCGTTGCTAAGTTGTTGGCTAAAATGGTTCAAACCTAATTTTGTCTCCTCCAGGCACCGGTAGTCTCCCGGGACGCCGTCGGCTATTTAAGAAAAAAAACATTTTTATTTCTTTATTCACTAATTTACCGATAGAAATATTACATTGCTTATGCCACCACTTTAAAATAAAACAAAAGCTAACATTGCCCTTGTGGTTAGCTAGCTAGCAGTGGGTTAGCCAGCTAACAGTGGGATTAGCTAGCTAGCAGTGGGTTAGCCAGCTAACAGTGGGTTAGCTAGCTAGCAGTGGGTTAGCCAGCTAGCAGTGGGTTAGCCAGCTAACAGTGGGTTAGCGGGTATAGCTGACATAGCAGCAGTGGGTTAGCCGGCTAGCAGTGGGTTAGCCAGCTAGCAGTGGGTTAGTCAGGCTAGCAGTGGGTTAGCGGGTATAGCTGACATAGCTAGCAGTGGGTTAGCCGGCTAGCAGTGGGTTAGCGGGTATAGCTGACATAGCTAACAGTGGGTTAGCCGGCTAGCAGTGGGTTAGCCGGCTAGCAGTGGGTTAGCCGGCTAGCAGTGGGTTAGCCGGCTAGCAGTGGGTTAGCCGGCTAGCAGTGGGTTAGCCAGCTAACAGTGGGTTAGCCAGCTAACAGTGGGTTAGCCGGCTAGCAGTGGGTTAGCGGGTATAGCTGCTTTTTTGTTGTGGCAAACGAGTGAAAACATACAAACAAAGTAAAATATCCGTCGGCCCGAACATAACCGTAATATATTAACTTTATATTATATTTAGTAGAGTACGTCAAATTTATATTGTTGGGTTTTAAAACAAAATCTTCTGCTGTTTGTCCAGAATATATTCTGTATCGTACGATGTATCGTCCTCAAGCGTTATTCATATACGATTCATTCTTACCATTAGCCCAAAACCAAACCTGTTGAAAGTGCCATTTTAAACAGAGCTGACGTTTAGCACCTCAGTGTCTTCACACCTCAGCATCTTCTGGTTTCACACCTTCATGCCACCAAACATCATCTGGACTCAGAGCTGCCAGGAGTACAACATGGAGGTCCACTCATATCCGCGTCACGCGACGCCAGTCTGGACGAGGAACACTCCCTGCGCTCGGTGTTTGGTCCTTCAAACGTCTCATCATCTCATGTGAGGAGAGGCTCCTGTTTGGTCCTTCAAACGTCTCATCATCTCATGTGAGGAGAGGCTCCTGTTTGGTCCTTCAAACGTCTCCTCATGTGAGGAGAGGCTCCTGTTTGGTCCTTCAAACGTCTCATCATCTCATGTGAGGAGAGGCTCCTGTTTGGTCCTTCAAACGTCTCATCTCATGTGAGGAGAGGCTCCTGTTTTGTCCTTCAAACGTCTCATCATCTCATGTGAGGAGAGGCTCCTGAAGTCCTTGCAGTGTCAGACCAGATCCTCCTGCAGGCAGCACTGCACAATGCAGACCCACAACCTGTTGATACTCTGCCTGTAATCTGGTGAGGCACATGAAAACGCAAATATGAAGAGATTTGGGTCCGACATCATGGCAGTGAGGTCATGCTATGGTCATGCTATGGTCTAAGTATCATGTTATGGTGAGATGATGTTTGAAAGTCAGATTATGGACCAGTAATCCCAAACGCTCATGTCCAAATTGTGTGTATTATGTTGTCATGACAACCCGATTTCACAAACTTTATTGATCGAACGCCGCCCCACAGGTTCTGCCTTCACTTGTGACAATCTGTGGTCTAATCTGTGATCCAACACTTTTATTGGAGCCCCTTTTCTTAATTAATCTTTTTGCATCCCCCATATTCCCTCTTTAGAAATGTTTTCTTTTCCTTTTTTTTAGTCCTTCAAACCACTTTCAATATTTTTCAAAATTTGAAAAATTTTCAAAAAAACGTTTTCCTCCAAATACACCGCAGTTGTGGTTTACAGTTATATTAAACCGCACCGTTCATCTAAAATCCTTTCAATCTTTTCATTTAAAGCCCGAGTTGTCGAGTGTGTTATATGAAGTTTACGTTGTGTAGAGGAGTGTTGCCGTGGTAACGGTTCATCTGTCATCTCTTTAATCGACGTACACTTAACAAGCAGTGCCAAAAAGAAGTAGATTGTGGTGTTTAAACTTTATACGAATAAGATCACAACATATATTCTGTCAAACGTCCTTCTACAACATATGTGCTGATCTAACAGTAAGACTTTGATATGTCCAATGCCTGCGGTCTGTGTGTGTGTGTGTGTGTGTGTGATGTTTTTACTGTGTGCACCGATGCCTGCGGTTAGCGTTTGCGTGTTGTTTTTACTGTGTGTTTGTTTGTTAGGCTTGTTGCGATGTCAGCATGTTGGACACTGAGAATGATGCATTGTGGGAGTTGGTGTTGTTGATGCCTGTTAGGGTGGGGGTGGGGGGGGGGGGGGGGGGGTGTAGTTCCAGTTCAACATGGCGGTTGGCTTTTCTAGAGATAGTCCACAAAATGTTCACTTTTGAGAGATTTAAATTGAAATATTCCCTTTTTAAACACGTTAGCTGTCCGGTCTGCCGCTGCCGGTCGTGTCAGGCGCTGCCCACGGTCACTGAATGCGAGTTTAACGTTTTAGTTTAGTTAAGTTTGACCTTTGACCTGGGAACCTCAGCACCATTTTGTAACGTAGAGACGTCTGGCGGAGAGGCAGGCTGAAACGGTCGACCTTAGAAAGTGACATTTTATTCTGAAGTAACGGCGCACGTCTAGATGTCATGTGTAACGTGGTTCAGAAAGTATGCATTGAGTGAAATTTCAAAATAAAGGTTCACCTGGAAGGTTCATTTTCAACTGGAACCATTTCTGTGATTCCTCTGTTCGTTGTTTCATTTCAAGAAAGTAAACCCAATAAAACTTCTTAGCAAGGTAACTTCATAGTGAGTATACTTTTTTTTGCATTTGGGATTTGAGATGAAAGTGACAATAGTCAATAATGCCCCCCCACCCCCCCCCCACTCCTGAAAAAAATGACATTCAAACAGGGGCGGTTCTAGGATCAGACCGTTGGGGGGGCTCAGAGGGGCGGTTCTAGGATCAGACCTTTGGGGGGGCTCAGAGGGGCGGTTCTAGGATCAGACCTTTGGGGGGGCTCAGAGGGGCGGTTCTAGGATCAGACCTTTGGGGGGGCTCAGGGGCGGTTCTAGGATCAGACATTTGGGGGGGGGCTCAGAGGGGTGGTTCTAGGATCAGACCTTTGGGGGGGCTCAGAGGGGCGGTTCTAGGATCAGACCTTTGGGGGGGCTCAGAGGGGCGGTTCTAGGATCAGACCTTTGGGGGGGCTCAGGGGCGGTTCTAAGATCAGACCTTTGGGGGTGCTCAGAGGGGTGGTTCTAGGATCAGACCTTTAGGGGGGCTCAGAGGCGGTTCTAGGACCAGACCTTTGGGGGCGCTCAGAGGGGCGGCTTCTAGGATCAGACCTTTGGGGGGGCTCAGAGGCGGTTCTAGGACCAGACCTTTGGGGGCGCTCAGAGGGGCGGTTCTAGGATCAGACCTTTGGGGGGGGCTCAGAGGGGCTGTGAGGGAAAGAGAAATCACGTATGTGAGAGAATCATGCTGGCAACAGACCCAAGTAGGCCAATTAGACCTACTTCTACTTCTGTATTAATTAGGACATATCTCGGTTCTATTTGGAGTACAAAAATAATATTGGTATTGTCGGAAAGGTAAAAATGTCCTCTTCATTTTGGGGGGCTGAGATTGAATTTGGGGAGGCTGAAGCCCCCCCAAAAACGGCCTAAAACCGCCACTGGCCGGGACAACGAGATATAAGAAGAGGGCTCTTGGGGACGCCAGTGATTATTTCTACGTCACCTGAATTGTAATGTCAAATACAAGTGCTATTTTCTAGCACATCACAGCGTGCGTCCAGGTGGCACAACACGGAGTGCTGCAGGTTATCAGATCTGTACACCAGGGTTTGAGTCCCGGCAAGGGACGTCTATGTATTTTCCTCTTGTGTATTGTGATGTCAAATACAAGTGTGACTTTCCAGCACAAACCCTGGTCTACAGATCTGTTAACCTGCAGCGCTCTGCGTTGCGCCACCTGGACGCCCGCTTTGATGTGCTGGAAAGTCGCACTTGTATTTGACATCACAATACACAAGAGGAACTGACATAGACATCCCTTGCCGGGATTTGAACCCTGGTCTACAGATCTGATAACCTGCAGCGCTCTGCATTGCACCAACTGGACGCCCACTGTGATGTGCTGGAAAGTCGCACTTGTATTTGACATCACAATACACAAGAGGAAAAGACATAGACATCCCTTGCCGGGATTTGAACCCTGGTCTACAGACCTGATAACCTGCAGCGCTCTGCATTGCGCCAACTGGACGCCCACTCTGATCTGCTGGAAAGTCGCACTTGTATTTGACATCACAATACACAAGAGGAAAAGACATAGACATCCCTTGCCAGGACACAAACCCTGGTCTACAGACCTGATAAACTGCAGCGCTCTGCATTGCGCCAACTGGACGCCCACTGTGATGTGCTGGAAAGTCGCACTTGTATTTGACATTACAATTCATGCAGAAATAAGTTCACACCACAGCACACTCCCTCACCGGGACTTGAAACCGGGTCTCCTCCTATTATTATTATTATTATTATTATTATTATTATTATTATTATTATTATTATTATTAATAATAATAATAATAATAATAATAATAATGCATTTTATTTATTTTATTCTGAACCGAGAGAGGGCAGTCACAACGTGGCGGGACGACATAAGGTCAAACCAGTGGTCCATCTTCTCCAGGAACCATGATGTGGTGAGGTTTGATTCAGGACGCTGCTCCTCTACCAGGTACTTTAAGGCAGCACTTGTCGACTTACCGGTACTGAAGATGTGCATGGCTGAGCTAACGTTCATCTTTTCAAAGTGGTTAGGCTCCAAGATGGCCCTGGAGAGGTTGGGAGCCAGCTTTAGTGCCATGCCCTCTTGGTAGGACACCAGATCCTGTAAGGGACCAACAGACACCACACTGGACAGTAGGTGCTCTTTGTTCACCACATCTTGTGGAACGGTGATGGTCTGACCACGGACAAGGGTGCTCTTCAAGTTACATTACCAGATGTGGGACATCTGCCATGAAATAGAGCCGCCGGTGTGGCTCTATGGGATGTGGAGTCCAGGGTTTATCACACGTCACCCCAAAAGCTCGCCACATTGCTCTATTGGGGCTCCCCATGTCACTTGTGACGTTAATGACATGAAGCCCTACAGATGCTCTGCTGCCTCCACTATAGCAATGATGATGGGCTGGTAGACGGCACCATTGGTGGAATTACTGCTGTAGTGGTTTGCCACAACTTGCTTGTTAATAATGTATAGTGTCCATAGTGTACGGTCGATAATGTCTACTTCAATTATTTTCTCGTATTTTAATGTGTCATCTATTTTTTTTGTTTCTACTACTCCCCTGTAGTTTCTGCTGTGGCAGCCACATTACCTGTCTGGGATTGATAAAGTCTCATGCCAATTCCTCAGCCATTGTCCCTGTCAGACACCGATGTCCTGCTTCGCTGACCTAACTATGATAAACATATAGCAACTAACTAACCATGTTTCACACCATGTGACTGTCCTTGCTTCAGAGAAATTCACATCAGACACTAGAGGGCGTATTTTGTGCGTGTTAGTCTAGTCTCGAAACGGACATGGTTTTAGAGGAGACTAAACCAGTTTGCAGGATGAAACAAGGCTCCATTATAACCAACACACATAGAATTAGTTTTATGAATTATTATTATTAGTATTAATAATAATGTATGATACATTTACACTTATTACGCCAGATAGGCCTTCAGTACAATAACAATATTGGACATAGTCGACTTGGAATGAGCAGTGATATTTCACGGCTCACGGGGCTCAGGTCTCGGTCGTGCGTCCGCTCAGCAATAGCATTACGCGTAATTGATTGATTGACGTAGGTGAGGGCAGATTCAGATTCCAGACTCAGATTTCCACAAAAAGTAGGCTAGACTATTTCATAATATATTTCAACATTATTTGCGTTTTATTATATATAAAATATAAAGTTCACTTTACATTCCCATTAAGTTTTTGTTGGTAATTATAGCACAAAATGCATCCAACATTAAGTTAAGACTGCGTCTGCTGGAGTATAACGAGAAATCAGAGTACTTCCGGTTTAACCCGAGTTTAACTAGGAATCAGCTGATCCTGTGGAGGTCAGTACACAGCAATCAGTTTAACTAGGAATCAGCTGATCCTGTGTCGGTCAGTACACAGCAGTCAGGTTTAACTTCGTGCGCAGCTGCGAGTTAAACTCCAAAACCTCCGTTTTAAGGAGTACGGTTTTAAACCGCAGCACAGCTAGCGCAATGCTAACTGACAGAGCAATTGGCCCATTGTGGTTAGAAGAATTGACTGGAATTTTAGCGGATAACTTTGTCTTGGTGGATTAGCATGACTCGTTATTTTTTATGAACTAAAGAGTGTGTAGTTCCACGCCTGTGGAGCGGGATGAAACGATAACAGGGTTCACCTTATGGCCTACAACCAGCTTACGAAAGTTTCGAAGAAACCCAGAGAGGAAACCAGGAGCTCCGAGCATCACTTCAGCAGAGTAACCTCCCCGCCCGCCCCCCCCCGTCGGTCGCAGGTCCGGGGTGGGTTAATATCGCGCCCGTCGCTTAATGAGGGAGTAACGTACCGGCACGTATTTTTTTCCACTTCGAGCACTGAACGTACCTCATCATCCGAAACAAAACTTGATGAAGTGGTGTTTGAAGACATGTTGTTATCATGTTGTCATAGCTTCTTGAATCTTGACTAATACCGCTTGCCGTAGTTCCAACAGGTTGCAACGAACATTTGAAGACTAGAGCATAAATTCGTTTGAATGCAAAATACAATTTGACCACTAGATGGGGGAAAAAAAATCACAGTGTCCCTTTAAAATGGCTGGACTAGAGCCAAACTGTTTTAAATGGGAGCCTACACCAAAAATGATAAAGGAGTCCAAAAAGGCAACCAACACATACAATCAAACACACCAGTCATAGTCTCTCTCTCTCACTCACTCACTCACTCACTCACACACACACACACACACACACACACACACACACACACACACACACACACACACACACACACACACACACACACACACACACACACACACACACCAGTGTTATAGACCTAAACCAAAAGTGAGGGAAAATAGGGGTAACCTTGTTATTTTTTGTGAAGACACACACACAGAAAATTGGAATGAATACATACTTTGTATTTTGTTAAATTGTGCCATGTGTCAAGTCTTTTGTTCCACAAATTTGATCAATTACAGTAATAACAACAACAGCAACAACAACACTAATAATAATATTACCAATGAAACTCGCCCATTCCTGTGGCCCCCCCGCACCCCTTTGAAGGGGGGGCGGGGGGGAATGTCACTCTTGCCTGTCTTCAAAACTTGAGAGCCCTGGATCTGCACCACCAATAAAGTGTAACTCCCTCAAATATCGTGCCCTTTCCTCCGGTCCAAGTCCTTCCCTGTATGCCTTTGCATCTATAACGCCTGTTGAGGAGCTTTTCTTTGGTTTTGGACCTTTATCCATCGCAGCGTTTACATTTATCCAGCGCAGCGTTTACATGTAGTGCCTTCAATATGGCCGCGCATCCGGGTTACTGCCCAAGACGTGACGTAGGTGAAAACCCTCTATGGGAGTGTCGCAACTCTCTCCTTCTCTCTGCTTTCCACTATATATATTCAGATGTGTATTACGAAGTATTATTATTTTGTAGGCTATGTCTAGACCCTTTATTGTAATGTTTTAAATTGTGTTCTTGTCTTTGTGTATCTCGTGTTGTATATTATTTAACTGTTGGTGTTTTGTGTAAATTTGAATCTTTGAATCTTGGAGGAAAATCACTCCTATCGACAAAGCAGATTAAAATTAAACTTGTCTGAAAGTGTACAATGTGTGCCGAGTAAAATATGGAAAGCAGAGTAACTGGAGTAATAAGGTAACGTTACCATGTCGTTACTAAGATCATCTGTATTTACTGGAGTAATAAGGTAACGTTACCATGTCATTACTAAGATCGTCTCTATTTACTGGAGTAAAAAGTTAACGTTGCCATGTCGTTACTAAGATCATCTCTATTTACTGGAGTGATAAGGTAACGTTACCATGTCGTTACTAAGGTCGTCTCTATTTACTGGAGTAATAATGTAACGTTGCCATGTCGTTACTAAGATCATCTCTATTTACTGGAGTAATAAGTTAACGTTACCATGTCGTTACTAAGATCATCTCTATTTACTGGAGTAATAAGGTAATGTCTGCATTCAATATGAATCTCATGTTAACTGACATCAGGCATTAGTCAGACCCAGACATTAGTCAGACCCAGGCATTAGTCAGACCCAGACATTAGTCAGACCCATATATTTCTCCAGTCATTTGTTTCCAGGAACACAAAGTAGTGCAGCTAAAAGTTGTACTTTGAGACAGAATTTCCCAAAATATGAATCGACACCTTATATTATTCCTGATTGGTACGTGGCCGTGGTGTAATCCACTCCCAGGTGTGCATGTATCGAAAAATAATGCACTTCATGGAGGCACTTCTTTCTTTGCCCCCGCAAAGTGCATTATTTTTCGATTCACCTTGTCGTCATTATCCCTTACTTAACACGGAATTCAAGATGGAAAATAAGATGCATGCCAAGGAAATAAAAAAATCATGTTACAGCATAAATAATTATATACAAATAAATATGGTCTGGACCCACACTACCAGACTCAGTATATTGGTGGAGCGCTACGGCACCTCCACTCGACTAAGCTAACCAAACATCACACAAATTCAGTGAAATCTTAGTTGTTTTTCAACAGCTTTATTGGAAGTGGTATTGAACAAAAAGAGAGTATGTGTACATATACAACATCTAAGAACCACGGCCTCATTCTCACTTAGGCAGAACCACGACCTCATTCTCACCTGAGACAGAACCACGGCCTCATTCTCACTTAGGCAGAACCACGACCTCATTCTCACCTGAGACAGAACCACGGCCTCATTCTCACTTAGACAGAACCACGACCTCATTCTCACTTAGACAGAACCACGACCTCATTCTCACCTGAGGCAGAACCACGACCTCATTCTCACCTGAGACAGAACCACGGCCTCATTCTCACTTAGGCAGAACCACAACCTCATTCTCACCTGAGGCAGAACCACGACCTCATGAGGAGATCTATAAGGTCAACAGGACCATTCTCAGGAACCGTTAGTTAGGCATCTCCTCTCCCCTTCGTGGCGGGCCGAGGAGATGGAGTCCAGCCTGTAACCGAGGCGCTGGCGCTGGGCGGGGCGGGGGATGATGTGCTCTCTTCCGTGATTGGGCTGTTTCCGCTCGTGACCCAGTCGGCCCCCGTGACGGTTGTCATTGCAACAGTGGACGGGGCCAGTGTCCCGGGTGTGAAGCGCTCCTCCTCTGAAGAGGAGGACTGGGAGGAAGAGGAGGACTGGGAGGAAGAGGAGTCCAGGGAGGAAGAGGAGTCCAGGGAGGAAGAGGAGTCCAGGGAGGCAGAGGAGGACTGGGAGGAAGAGGAGTCCAGGGAGGAAGAGGAGTCCAGGGAGGAAGAGGAGTCCAGGGAGGAAGAGGAGGACTGGGAGGAAGAGGAGGAAATGTGGAGAAAAAGATGATTTCAGTCCAGACTTCTGGAATTAAACTGCAAATTGCATGGGTTCTGTGTGTGTGTGTGTGTGTGTGTGTGTGTGTGTGTGTGTGTGTGTGTGTGTGTGTGTGTGTGTGTGTGTGTATGTGTGTGTGTGTGTGTGTGTGTGTGTGTGTGAGTGATTGTGTGGAAAAAAAATCTAAATTAAAATGATCATCAAAAAATGTAAATAAAATAAATTATAAATCAATTTGTGGGGGTGGGAAACAAAATAAAAGTACATTTCCAGAGCAGGCTAACCCTAGCACAGCAAGCTAACTCTAGCACAGCAAGCTAACTCTAGAACAGCAAGCTAACCCTAGCACAGCAAGCTAACCCTAGCACAGCTAGCTAACTCTAGAACAGCAAGCTAACTCTAGAACAGCAAGCTAACCCTAGCACAGCAAGCTAACCCTAGCACAGCTAGCTAACTCTAGAACAGCAAGCTAACCCTAGCACAGCAAGCTAACCCTAGAACAGCAAGCTAACTCTAGAACAGCAAGCTAACCCTAGAACAGCAAGGTAACCCTAGCACAGCAAGCTAACCCTAGAACAGCAAGCTAACCCTAGCACAGCAAGCTAACTCTAGAACAGCAAGCTAACTCTAGAACAGCAAGCTAACCCTAGAACAGCAAGGTAACCCTAGCACAGCAAGCTAACCCTAGAACAGCAAGGTAACCCTAGCACAGCAAGCTAACCCTAGAACAGCAAGCTAACCCTAGCACAGCAAGCTAACTCTAGAACAGCAAGCTAACCCTAGCACAGCAAGCTAACCCTAGCACAGCAAGCTAACCCTAGCACAGCAAGCTAACTAGCACAGCAGTGGCAAATCCTAAACACATTTAGAGGACGGGAGCTAGTGAGCTTACTGGCATAGCGGACGCCGTGGAGAGAAGGAGCAGGACAAGGCACAGTGTTTCCATCTCTGACCTCTGATTGGTCGCTGCTCAGATGAAGGGAAATCCACAAATCAGAACAGATTCACGAAATCAGCAAGATTATGTGACGAACGAGAAGGGAACCGCGGCCCTACCTTTGGAGACAGCAGGCGACGACCGAGCTTCGATTTGTTTCTCTGATCAGTACTGGTGAGGTTGTTTCTCTCACCACTGGTGAGGGTGCAGTCATATATACCTGAGGGGCTGAGTGAGGACCAACCCAACCCTGGGGAGTTCGGGGGTGGTCCTTCATCTCTGGCCAAACCATTCTTGCCTAACTATAGAGAGGGTGGCACTCCTGAGAATGGTATGTTCTTGCCTAATGCTGAGGTGACTACACTGGAGATCACCACAAACGCCGTCTGCAGCCGCATGAGATGCTAGAGGCAGTGATGAACGAGACGAGGCAGTGTTAGTATGACCCAGGCGAGGCAGTGTTAGTATGACCCAGGTGAGGCAGTGTTAGTATGAACGAGACGAGGCAGTGTTAGTATGACCCAGGCGAGGCAGTGTTAGTATGACCCAGGCGAGGCAGTGTTAGTATGAACGAGACGAGGCAGTGTTAGTATGACCCGGGCGAGGCAGTGTTAGTATGACCCAGGCGAGGCAGTGTTAGTATGACCCAGGCGAGGCAGTGTTAGTATGAACGAGACGAGGCAGTGTTAGTATGACCCGGGCGAGGCAGTGTTAGTATGACCCAGGCGAGGCAGTGTTAGTATGACCCAGGCGAGGCAGTGTTAGTATGACCCAGGCGAGGCAGTGTTAGTATGAACCAGGCGAGGCAGTGTTAGTATGACCCAGGCGAGGCAGTGTTAGTATGAACGAGACGAGGCAGTGTTAGTATGACCCAGGCGAGGCAGTGTTAGTATGACCCAGGCGAGGCAGTGTTAGTGTGACCCAGGCGAGGCAGTGTTAGTGTGACCCAGGGCGAGGCAGTGTTAGTATGACCCAGGCGAGGCAGTGTTAGTGTGACCCAGGCGAGGCAGTGTTAGTGTGACCCAGGCGAGGCAGTGTTAGTATGACCCAGGCGAGGCAGTGTTAGTATGAACCAGGCGAGGCAGTGTTAGTATGACCCAGGCGAGGCAGTGTTAGTATGACCCAGGCGAGGCAGTGTTAGTATGACCCAGGCGAGGCAGTGTTAGTATGACCCAGGCGAGGCAGTGTTAGTATGAACGAGGCGAGGCAGTGTTAGTATGAACGAGACGAGGCAGTGTTAGTATGACCCAGGCGAGGCAGTGTTAGTATGAACGAGACGAGGCAGTGTTAGTATGACCCAGGCGAGGCAGTGTTAGTATGAACGAGACGAGGCAGTGTTAGTATGACCCAGGCGAGGCAGTGTTAGTATGAACGAGACGAGGCAGTGTTAGTATGAACGAGACGAGGCAGTGTTAGTATGACCCAGGCGAGGCAGTGTTAGTATGACCCAGGCGAGGCAGTGTTAGTATGACCCAGGCAAGGCAGTGTTAGTATGACCCAGGCGAGGCAGTGTTAGTATGACCCAGGCGAGGCAGTGTTAGTATGACCCAGGCGAGGCAGTGTTAGTATGACCCAGGCGAGGCAGTGTTAGTATGAACGAGGCGAGGCAGTGTTAGTATGACCCAGGCGAGGCAGTGTTAGTATGACCCAGGCGAGGCAGTGTTAGTATGACCCAGGCGAGGCAGTGTTAGTATGAATGAGACGAGGCAGTGTTAGTATGAACGAGGCGAGGCAGTGTTAGTATGACCCAGGCGAGGCAGTGTTAGTATGACCCAGGCGAGGCAGTGTTAGTATGAACGAGACGAGGCAGTGTTAGTATGACCCAGGCGAGGCAGTGTTAGTATGACCGAGGCGAGGCAGTGTTAGTATGACCCAGGCGAGGCAGTGTTAGTATGACCCAAGGCGAGGCAGTGTTAGTATGACCCAGGCGAGGCAGTGTTAGTATGAACGAGACGAGGCAGTGTTAGTATGACCCAGGCGAGGCAGTGTTAGTATGACCCAGGCGAGGCAGTGTTAGTATGACCCAGGCGAGGCAGTGTTAGTATGAATGAGACGAGGCAGTGTTAGTATGAACCAGGCGAGGCAGTGTTAGTATGACCCAGGCGAGGCAGTGTTAGTATGAATGAGACGAGGCAGTGTTAGTATGACCCAGACGAGGCAGTGTTAGTATGAACCAGGCGAGGCAGTGTTAGTATGAACCAGGCGAGGCAGTGTTAGTATGACCCAGGCGAGGCAGTGTTAGTATGACCCAGGCGAGGCAGTGTTAGTATGAATGAGACGAGGCAGTGTTAGTATGAACCAGGCGAGGCAGTGTTAGTATGACCCAGGCGAGGCAGTGTTAGTATGAATGAGACGAGGCAGTGTTAGTATGACCCAGACGAGGCAGTGTTAGTATGACCCAGGCGAGGCAGTGTTAGTATGACCCAGGCGAGGCAGTGTTAGTATGACCCCGGCGAGGCAGTGTTAGTATGACCCAGGCGAGGCAGTGTTAGTATGAACCAGGCGAGGCAGTGTTAGTATGAACGAGGCGAGGCAGTGTTAGTATGACCCAGGGCGAGGCAGTGTTAGTATGATCCAGGCGAGGCAGTGTTAGTATGACCCAGGCGAGGCAGTGTTGGTATGACCCAGGCGAGGCAGTGTTAGTATGACCCAGGCGAGGCAGTGTTAGTATGACCCAGGCGAGGCAGTGTTAGTATGACCCAGGCGAGGCAGTGTTAGTATGACCCAGGGCGAGGCAGTGTTAGTATGACCCAGGGCGAGGCAGTGTTAGTATGACCCAGGCGAGGCAGTGTTAGTATGACCCAGGCGAGGCAGTGTTAGTATGACCCAGGCGAGGCAGTGTTAGTATGAACGAGGCGAGGCAGTGTTAGTATGACCCAGGCGAGGCAGTGTTAGTATGACCCAGGCGAGGCAGTGTTAGTATGAACGAGGCGAGGCAGTGTTAGTATGACCCAGGCGAGGCAGTGTTAGTATGAACGAGACGAGGCAGTGTTAGTATGACCCAGGCGAGGCAGTGTTAGTGTGACCCAGGCGAGGCAGTGTTAGTATGAACGAGGCGAGGCAGTGTTAGTATGACCCAGGCGAGGCAGTGTTAGTATGACCCAGGCGAGGCAGTGTAGGCCCAGTGTCTGCAACACAGAATTCCCCAATGAGTCAAGGTTATTCATCACGTCAGGTTCTGACTTGTCCTCTGTGGCCTCCATCTGCTCTACAATGTGATGAGTCACAGTGAGAGCTGTTGCTTCACTGGAAAGACACTGGGGGGGGTTCTCAACACACACTAAGCACGGGAGAAAATGGTGAAAGTAAACGGTGTTACCAAATGTTAGACAGGTAAGAACCAGGTATTACTAAATTCATTCAATGAAATCATCACTTTAATTTATTTATGTTATGAAATATGCAAAGTTTTAGCCGAGGTTACACCTCGCCTCGATTCCGTCCTACAAGAGAGCCGCGCTGATGATGAGGGGAAGTGGAGACCGGTGGAAGCTGTGCTGTGGTGAGCTGCAGGCTCAGAAAGAGTTTAAAGTGTATTTAATTATTGCACAATAGTACATAATAATAGTAAGTATTTTCTTACTATCCCTCCAGTCCAGCCACTGGCTGAGAGAGGTGAACACCACACACATCCTGACCATGGAGACTAACACATCCTGACCATGGAGACTAACACATCCTGACCATGAAGACCAACACATCCTGACCATGGAGACTAACACATCCTGACCATGGAGACTAACACATCCTGACCATGGAGACTAACACATCCTGACCATGGAGACTAACACATCCTGACCATGAAGACTAACACATCCTGACCATGGAGACTAACACATCCTGACCATGGAGACTAACACATCCTGACCATGAAGACCAACACATCCTGACCATGGAGACTAACACATCCTGACCATGGAGACTAACACATCCTGACCATGAAGACCAACACATCCTGACCATGGAGACTAACACATCCTGACCATGAAGACATGGAGACAAACACATCCTGACCATGAAGACAAACACATCCTGACCATGGAGACTAACACATCCTGACCATGGAGACTAACACATCCTGACCATGAAGACAAACACATCCTGACCATGGAGACTAACACATCCTGACCATGGAGACTAACACATCCTGACCATGGAGACTAACACATCCTGACCATGGAGACTAACACATCCTGACCATGGAGACTAACACATCCTGACCATGGAGACTAACACATCCTGACCATGGAGACATGGAGACTAACACATCCTGACCATGGAGACTAACACATCCTGACCATGGAGACATGGAGACAAACACATCCTGACCATGGAGACTAACACATCCTGACCATGGAGACTAATACATCCTGACCATGGAGACTAACACATCCTGACCATGGAGACTAACATCCTGACCATGGAGACTAACACATCCTGACCATGGAGACTAACACATCCTGACCATGGAGACTAACACATCCTGACCATGGAGACTAACACATCCTGACCATGGAGACTAACACATCCTGACCATGGAGACAAACACATTCTGACCATGGAGACTAACACATCCTGACCATGGAGACTAACACATCCTGACCATGGAGACTAACACATCCTGACCATGGAGACTAACACATCCTGACCATGGAGACAAACACATCCTGACCATGGAGACTAACACATCCTGACCATGGAGACAAACACATCCTGACCATGGAGACAAACACATCCTGACCATGGAGACTAACACATCCTGACCATGGAGACTAACACATCCTGACCATGGAGACAAACACATCCTGACCATGGAGACTAACACATCCTGACCATGGAGACATGGAGACAAACACATCCTGACCATGAATACACACACATCCTGACCATGGAGACTAACACATCCTGACCATGGAGACTAACACATCCTGACCATGGAGACATGGAGACAAACACATCCTGACCATGGAGACATGGAGACAAACACATCCTGACCATGAAGACAAACACATCCTGACCATGGAGACAAACACATCCTGACCATGGAGACTAACACATCCTGACCATGAAGATTAACACATCCTGACCATGGAGACTAACACATCCTGACCATGGAGACTAACACATCCTGACCATGGAGACTAACACATCCTGACCATGGAGACTAACACATCCTGACCATGAAGACATGGAGACTAACACATCCTGACCATGAAGACAAACACATCCTGACCATGGAGACTAACACATCCTGACCATGGAGACAAACACATCCTGACCATGGAGACTAACACATCCTGACCATGGAGACATGGAGACAAACACATCCTGACCATGGAGACTAACACATCCTGACCATGGAGACCAACACATCCTGACCATGGAGACTAACACATCCTGACCATGGAGACTAACACATCCTGACCATGGAGACTAACACATCCTGACCATGGAGACTAACACATCCTGACCATGGAGACTAACACATCCTGACCATGGAGACTAACATCCTGACCATGAAGACAAACACATCCTGACCATGGAGACTAACACATCCTGACCATGGAGACAAACACATCCTGACCATGGAGACTAACACATGCTGACCATGGAGACTAACACATCCTGACCATGGAGACTAACACATCCTGACCATGGAGACTAACACATGCTGACCATGGAGACTAACACATCCTGACCATGGAGACATGGAGACAAACACATCCTGACCATGAAGACAAACACATCCTGACCATGAAGACAAACACATCCTGACCATGGAGACTAACACATCCTGACCATGGAGACTAACACATCCTGACCATGGAGACTAACACATCCTGACCATGGAGACTAACACATCCTGACCATGGAGACTAACACATCCTGACCATGGAGACATGGAGACAAACACATCCTGACCATGAAGACAAACACATCCTGACCATGAAGACAAACACATCCTGACCATGGAGACTAACACATCCTGACCATGGAGACTAACACATCCTGACCATGGAGACTAACACATCCTGACCATGGAGACTAACACATCCTGAGACTAACACATCCTGACCATGGAGACATCCTCAGTGGATGGAGACTTGGTGGTGTTAACTAAACACTTTATTTCTCTCTATAGGCCAACACTTGAACATGTGTTACGACAGCATCAGTATTAAAGGTCATGGATGTAATACGTATGATACAACTTGATGGGAATGAAATGAATGAATCATGTGAGTAAACAGTTTTCATACATTTTACATTTTCATAACATTTCATAGAACGGAAAGAAAGCAGGAAACTGGAAACGCTGCCCTCTAGTGTTTAGGTTAAATATCTCACTTTATCTTGGGATTAAATCCTGAAAAGTTTTTTGAACATATTAAGTTGAGAGTAAATGACTACACATTAAATACACTGTCTGCTCTGATTCAATACCCTGCTACATATAATTATCAACCGTGTGTGTGTGTGTGTGTGTGTGTGTGTGTGTGTTACAGCTGACATAGGGTTGCTGAGAAACTAGACCACAAGAACCCAAACCCAGGGAGGAGGTCCTCCTGGGTGAATGTGGTCCAGAAGGTGTGGATGTGTGTCAGTGTGTGTGAGGACCCTCCTACACCTGGGGACACTCTGTAGAAGGACAGAGAGCCAGCAGACCGGTCCACACACACTCCTACTCTGGTGGAGACAGGGGGGCGGAGGAATGGATGTAGAACTACTGTTGTAAAAGGCAGTGTAACCACCATTATTACAATGAAGACTCCAGGACTTGTTGTTCTCTCCAAGCCTGCTGTCACCACCCCCTCCTCTCCTTGTGATTCCTCTGTATGTCACTCCTATATAAACAGTTCCTCTCCTCTCCACCTCCCAGTAACAGCGGCCAGTCAGACCCTCTCTACACAACACCTGGGGATGGGAGTCAAATCTCTCTGGGTGGTCAGGATGAGACTGATCCTCTCCAACCCTCATCACCTCCCTGTGGTGAGGGTTGGAGTAGTACTTCGGAATAGTGCTAATTAGGGACACGGGGCCATCGCACCGAGCACTATTGTTATACTGTGGATTTTTTCTTATTATCTTTATTATTATTCCTCTTCCGAACACTTTTCGATTCGCTACTGCTAATTAAAATGTGCGTCTTCATCGCGATCGGTATGCTATTACTTTTCTGAAAAGAATACACATTTTTCTGGGAAAAAAAAACTGTGAAAAAAGTCCCGTAGAGAATGAATGGGAGGAGGTAAAAAAACGAAGACTTTTCGTACTGCCTACTGCTGTCTGCTGCTCCAGGAAATACTTTCACCTAGAAACTCAATTTAACCTTTAAACAGTAGACACAAGCAGGGGTGCAACTACCCAGTGTCAGGGGGGTATGCAGCAACCATTTTGGCGCCCCCCATAAACATTACGCGCTGCGCGGTTGTTGACGGGGCGCCCCCCCTGGTGCAGCGCCCCTATGCGCCGCATACAGCGCATACCACTGACCCTCTCCTTCTCCGAGAATGTATAGGCGTATAAGTATACGAGTACAAGTATACTTGTATATAATTATACAAGTATACGAGTATACTTGTATAATTATATACAAGTATACTTGTATATAATTATACAAGTATACGAGTATACTTGTATAATTATATACAAGTATACTTGTACTCGTAACAACACAACAACACAACAACAACAACAACAACACAACACCAACACAACACCAACAACACAACAACAACAACAACACAACAACAAAACAACACAACAACAACAAAACAACAACACAACAACACAACAACAACAACACAACAACAACAACACAACAACACAACACAACAACAACACAACAACACAACAACAACACAACAACAACACAACAACAACAACACAACAACAACAACACAACACCACAACAACACAACAACTACACAACAACATTACAACACAACAACAACAACACAACAACAACACAACACAACAACAACACAACAACACAACAACAACACAACAACATTATAACACAACAACAACAACACAACACCAACAACACAACACCAACAACACAACAACAACAACACAACAACAACACAACAACAACAACAACACAACAACACAACAACAAAACAACAACAACAACAACACAGCAACAACAACACAACAACAACAACACAGCAACAACACAACAACAACACAACAACAACAACACAACACAACAACAACACAACAACAACACAACAACAACAACACAACAACAACACAACAACAACAACACAACAACAACAACACAACAACAACAACAACACAACAACAACACAACAACAACAAAACAACAACACAACACAACAACAACACAACAATACCACAACACCACAACAACACCAACAACAACAACAACACAACAACAACAAAACAACAACACAACAACAACAACAACAACACAACAACAACACAACAACACCACAACACAACAACAACACAACAACAACAACACAACAACAACACAACAACAACAACACAACAACAACAACAACACAACAACAACACAACAACAACAACAAAACAACAACACAACAACAACACAACAACAACACAACAACAACAACAACAACACAACAACAACACAACAACTACAAAACAACAACACAACAACAACACAACAACACAACAACAACACAACAACAACAACAACAACACAACAACAACAACAACACAACAACACAACAACAAAACAACAACAACAACACAACAACAACACAGCAACAACAACACAACAACAACAACACAGCAACAACACAACAACAACAACACAACAACAACAACACAACACAACAACAACACAACAACAACACAACAACAACAACACAACAACAACACAACAACAACACAACAACAACAACACAACAACAACACAACAACAACAACACAACAACAACAACAACACAACACAACAACAACACAACACAACAACAACACAACAACACAACAACACCACAACAACACCAACAACAACACCACAACATAACAAGAACAACAACAACAACAACACCACAACACTACAAAATAACAACAACCACAACAACACAACAACAACACAACAACACAACAACAACACAACACAACAACAACACAACAACAACAACACAACAACAACACAACAACAACAACACAACAACAACAACAACACAACAACAACAAAACAACAACACAACAACAACACAACAACAACAACACAACAACAACAACAACAACAACACAACAACTACACAACAACAACACAAAAACAACACAACAACAACACAACAACAACAACAACACAACAACAACAACAACAACACAACAACACAACAACAACAACACAACAACACAAACACAACAACACAACAACAACAACACAACAACAACAAAACAACACAACAACACAACACAACAACAACACAACAACAACACAACAACACAACACAACAACAACACAACAACACCACAACACCACAACAACAACAACAACACAACAACAACAACACAACAACACCACAACACCAATACAACAACAACAACAACAACAACACAACAACACCAACACAACAACAACAACACAACAACACAACAACAACAACACAACAACAACACAACAACAACAACTACTTGTATACTGTTTACTTGTATATAAGTATACAACTTACTTGTATATAAGTATACAAGTATACGAGTACAAGTATACTTGTATACTTGTATATAATTATACAAGTATACGAGTATACTTGTATACGAGTATACTTGTACTCGTAACAACACAACAACACAAAAACAACAACACAACAACAACAACACAACAACAACACAACAACAACACAACAACAACACAACAACACAACAACAACACAACAACAACAACACAACAGAACAACAACAACACAACAACAACAACACAACAACAACAACACAACAACAACAGCAACTTCTTGCGCAGCTGCGTGTTAAACTCCAAAACCTCCGGTTTCCGGAGTGCGGTTTTAAACCGCAGCACAGCTAACGCAGTGCTAACTGACAGAGCAGTGGATATGGATGAGCAGCGGACGCTCAGCATTACGCGCTTCAACTTCCAAGCGCTTCCATAAGTTCTTTAAATGTGCCGCTGCTCGGTCTTCTGCTGGAAGATCTGCTGTTATATGTGTTTGAGAGATCATCCCAAGCGTGGTGGTGGTGGTGGTGGTGGGGGGGGGGGGGGGGGGGGGGGGGGGTGCTGCGCGATTGTTGCCCCCCTGGTGCGGCGCCCCTATGCGCCGCATACAGCGCATACCCACTTTTTGCGCCACTGGACACAAGTCTTGTGTATTTGGTGTATTATTCCAAGTTTTGATACGTCATATGGTTTTTAATCAATCACTGATCAATGACCATGATCATTTTGGCTACCGGAGGATTTTGGTTCGCGATAATATCGGCGATATTTTTATCGCCGATATTATCGCGAACCGAAATTCTCGCGTTATCGCAGCGCGGTAACGCCGTTATCGGCCCATCACTAATATATATATATATATATATATATAGTTATATAGTTATGTTTCTTTGTCAACTAAGTAACCTCTTAGATCCACGTGCTCATTTCCTACTCTACTGTATCTATCGTATAAGGTCTTGATCCTACATAAGATAATGAACTGATGGAAAATGTAGTTCATACATTTTATTTGCTGGATTACAATTTTGAAACAATGCAACAAGCGCAAAAAGCACAAAAAGCTATCGACACAAATCAATATGGCACAGTAAAAAACAATGATTACACATGTTGTGATTATTTCTAAGTATTTCGTAATCTCTAATCTTGGCCGAAATCGTCTGTTGGTTTGGTCCGCAGCTGGAAACCTTCATAGCCCCTCAGGGCTGTGGGA
Source organism: Merluccius polli (assembly GCA_030340625.1). Lineage (NCBI taxonomy): Eukaryota > Metazoa > Chordata > Actinopteri > Gadiformes > Merlucciidae > Merluccius > Merluccius polli. Next base: position 14,108 of record JAOPHQ010001593.1, on the reverse strand, counting down.
GGAACCGTCCCTCCAGTGGACCGGCGGATCAGGCTTGGTCCTAATGGGCTGCGGAGTCCGTAGAAAATCTTTACTCTTCTTCTAATTCTTGGGTCTTTGCGTTTCTTCGTCCACGAAGTCTGGTAGACGTCCTCGATGGAGTCCCCCTGGCCAGGAGTCCTCGTTCTTCTTACATTTGGCAGCCCTTTTTATAGGAAATAATTTGGCTGTTGTCCATTTTTGTATACGCCTACTCCGATATAATTTGCTATGATATCATCTGCTTCTTAACTAGCTGTGTCCTCACGTGACCAAGCTGCTGTATGGCTGACTTTGCAGTTCTGGCATAAATTGCTGACCATGCGGTTCTTGCCCAAACCTAGGAGGTTTACTGCTGTCCCTGGCATGAACCTTTCAAGGCCTATGATGCCCTGCTAATTACACAGACAACTTACATGTTAATGATTCAACATACATGTTAAACAATAAACAAAATATGTAGTACATGTTAACGATTCAAAATACATGTTAAACAATAAGCGAAATATGTAGTACATGTTCCAACAATAAACAAAATATGTAGTCAGTGCCGTTTCTAGGCATATGCGGACTATGCGGCTGCATAGGGCCCCGCCGTCACCAGGGGCCCCCTCCCCCGTCGGCCCTAGGTCCGGGGGGCTTATGATCGCACTCGCACCCCCCACCCTGTCCGTTGGCACTAGGTCCGGGTGGGTTATGATTAGGGATGGGACTTTATGTCGACAAATCGACAAAAAATCGACACATGCTCCCCTCGACAAAAAAAATAGAGTGTCGATTTGTCGAGGGGGCGGGGCTTGTGGGATTTCCAAATTGCTTTTTTTTTTTTTTTTTTTTGCTTTTAATTTATTACATTTCCTATCAAAATACACATTATACAGTGCCAATTTTCCTAAAATGGAATACAATATTATAAATAAAACAAATCTACTTTTTCTAAATGAGATCGCTACTTGACCCTCATTCAACTTAACGTGACGGGAGCGTGTGCGCGGGACAGGCGACAGAGTCAACATGGCGGCGGGGAGCAAGAGCAAGGTGTGGAGGAGTTTTATCAAAGTCAACGATAAGTTAGTGAGGTGCAAATTGTGCAGCAAGGACTATGCTTTTCACACATCCACGTCAGGGATGCAGGCGCACCTCGACAAAAAACAGCCGATGTCGTCTTCATTATCACAGAGCAGCAGCATGGACGCCTTCAAAGTGCGAATGTAACGGCGGAATGTACGTGCTATTTGTAAGGATCTGAGAATAAACATTTTAAATTTATTTCACTTTCTCTCGTTTTTATTATCACTGCTTTAAGGGTCAATATATATTGGACATTACAGCCATGTTTTTGAGCCTAAAATGAACTAGTGCAACAGTGTCGAATATTTTCCACCCTCCGCATTGCTGCTGCTGTTGAAAAAAAAAAAAAAAAAGGGGCCGACAATTCGACAAAAAGTCGACACAAGGGCCTCGACAATCGACTTTCCAAATCCCGTGTCGTTCCCATCCCTAGTTATGATCGCGCTCACACCCCCCCCCGGTCAGACATGATAACATAGGGGCCCCAAAATTTTATCTCGCATAGGGCCCCCAAACAGCTAGAAACGGCCCTGTATGTAGTACATGTTAAACAATAAGCAAAAGTATGTATTACATGTTAAACAATAAACAAACAAAAGTATGTATTACATGTTAAACAATAAACAACAAACAAAAGTATGTATTACATGTTAGGTGAATAATGAAAGTTATATGGAAAATGATAATATGATAAAACATCCTTTATGTGCCATGTCTTTCTGGTTTTCTGGACACCGATGAATCAACCTTACTTGACAATATATATACATATATAACCTGACATATTTACCTGATCTACATATATATATAACCTGATATAAAACCTGATTATATATATATATATATATATATATATATATATATATATATATATATATATATATATATATATATATATTCATACCATGGCCCGGGTGAATACTCGATTCTGATTGGCTGGAGAGATGTGCATTAGTTTTCGATAACAGGCACACATTGTTGTGGATTATCCCTTACAAATGACATGATTATATATTATGTCTGATTATATATTATATATACAGTATATTACCTGATTAGATATTATATATATTAACTGATTATATATTATGTATGTATTAACTGATTATATATTCTATTAACTTAATTAACAGATGTGTTATGGCCTTTACACACTGGGGGCGAGACGAATAAATGACACGGAAAATGCGAAATATTTGCCTGCAACAATTGTTCAATAAAAGGTTGGGAAAGATTCACTCAAAAAAAAAAACGTCGCTTTTTCGCCGCGTCATATTCGCGTTCTGTGTGAAAGTGCTCATGGCAAAAACAACAGTAAGGAAACAAATAAACTCTGTTGACACTTTTAAAAAGCATTTAAAGACTTTCTTATTTAATCAGGCATTCGGTTAATTGTTGTGTCCTTATGCCTGACCAGCTCTGTATTTATGTTTTCTTTTTGTGTGTTTTCGCTGCAACTGTTTTAACTTTTGTGAAGCACTTTGTGGTTTTTACCTGTGAAAAGTGCTGTATAAATAAAGTTTACTTACTTACTTACTAAATATTGACGTGCGAATTAATCGCACGAAAAAAACGCCCCGGTGTGTAAAGGCCTTAGTTGTGCGCGCGACATCATTTTTGCTCGCGATGTTTGGCGGTGAGATGATGATGATCATAAACTACAACCCACACAGAGACGCTGAGGCAACCACAATCAGACCATAACCCTAAACCCAGGGAGGAGGTCCTCCTGGGTGAATGTGGTCCAGAAGGTGTGGATGTGTGTCAGTGTGTGTGAGGACCCTCCTACACCTGGGGACACTCTGTAGAAGGACAGAGAGCCAGCAGGCCGGTCCACATACACTCCTACTCTGGTGGAGCCAGAGGAGGGGAGAGGGATGGATGTTGGACTACCGTTGTACCAGGCAGAGTAACCACCATCATAACAATGAAGACTCCAGGACTTGTTGTTCAATCCAAGCCCGCTGTCACCACCCTCTCCTCTCCTTGTGGTTCCTCTGTATGTCACTCCTATATCAACATCTCCTCTCCTCTCCACCTCCCAGTAACAGCGACCAGTCAGACCCTCTCTACACAACACCTGGGACCTGGAGTCAAATCTCTCTGGGTGGTCAGGATGAGACTGAACCTCTTTAACCTCCATCACCTTCCTGTGGTCCTCAGACAGAGAGAGACGTCTGTGGGCTGTTTTTGGGTCCAGTGTGAGTCCACAGGCATCTGACGAGAGAACAAGACATGATTAGGGACTGAAGGTCGGGTCCATTCCCGGTTTTCAGGACTTGTTGACCTGGCCTTGGCCATGGCCAGGTCACTCCCCTCACCTTTTGTCTCCCTTGTTGTTACTGCCCACAATGTGAAAGTGTCCCTCTTAGAGTCATGTCCACCCATTGTCTCTCTGAAGAGGTTAATGCTCCCATGTGTCTTCCCATGATCAGGACTTAAATCAAATACTTTGCTGTCAAGAAGTGTCCTAAAATAAATGACTCTTCATCAATGAAGTGTCCATCTAAATAGTGAGTGTGTTGTGATCCAACTAAACAGACACTTACACTTCTTTAGAGCTGGTCTCAGCCTCCCCACTCCACCATGCTCCACACTGGGGGGGAAACACAGTGAGAGCAGCATGTTGGCTTTAAACATGGAAACATTCACCTTCATCATCTGCTGGATCATCACTTTCTACACAACATGAGTTACAGTTACACTTCATCTAGCAGGCGGCTGAATCCTCGGAGGAGACATTGTCTCACTGAGTGGTGAGCTGTCCTCTCCATACCTGAGAGTGTCCAGTCTCCAGCCTGGATCCTCCAGTCCAGCAGAGAGCAGCGTAACTCCTGAGTCTCCTGCAGGGTGATTGTAGCTCAGGTCCAGCTCTCTCAGATGGGAGGGGTTGGAGCTCAGAGCTGAGGCCAGAGAAGCACAGCCTTCCTGTGTGACCATGCAGCCAGACAACCTACACACACACACACACACACACACACACACACACACACACACACACACACACACACACACACCGTTATTCTTATGAAAAATCTATATTTAGGCGTGTGATTTCTAACTTTAATGGATGTAAATCTGTTAAAGGTCTTCTGATGAGGAGCCTTGTGGTGGGACTGTTTGCACATTGAGTCCAACTGACCTGAGAGTCTCCAGTCTACAGTGTGGACTCCCCAGTCCAGCAGAGAGCAGCTTCACTCCTGAATCCTGCAGATCATTGGTACTCAGGTCCAGCTCTCTCAGACTAGAGGAGTTGGAGCTGAGAACTGAGGCCAGAGCTTCACAGCATCTCTCTGACAGATTACAGCCATTCAGCCTTTAATGAACAATAGATACAAACATTAATTATTATAGGTTTCATGGAAATCACAGAAATATCTTTTAAACATTATGCAAAACTGCAAATAGTTTAGCTACTAATCACTTTAAAAACAAAGATTACAATCAAGTATTGAAGAAAACTCTTCAAAAAATATTTATATAACATGACTCAATACTGAAGCATTACATTTATCACATTGAGTCCAACTGACCTGAGAGTCTCCAGTCTACAGTGTGGACTCCCCAGTCCAGCAGAGAGCAGCTTCACTCCTGAATCCTGCAGATCATTGGTACTCAGGTCCAGCTCTTTCAGACTAGAGGAGTTGGAGCTGAGAACTGAGGCCAGAGCTTCACAGCATCTCTCTGACAGATTACAGCCATTCAGCCTTTAATGAACAATAGATACAAACATTAATTATTATAGGTTTCATGGAAATCACAGAAATATCTTTTAAACATTATGCAAAACTGCAAATAGTTTAGCTACTAATCACTTTAAAAACAAAGATTACAATCAAGTATTGAAGAAAACTCTTCAAAAAATATTTATATAACATGACTCAATACTGAAGCATTACATTTATCACATTGAGTCCAACTGACCTGAGAGTCTCCAGTCTACAGTGTGGACTCCCCAGTCCAGCAGAGAGCAGCTTCACTCCTGAATCCTGCAGATCATTGGTCCTCAGGTCCAGCTCTCTCAGACTAGAGGAGTTGGAGCTGAGAACTGAGGCCAGAGCTTCACAGCCTCTCTCTGACAGATGACAGCCATTCAGCCTTCACACAAAATAAACAGCAACATGTTAGGAACTGTGATTAAATGTATTATTCATGTTAATGAATCAGATGTTTAAACCATAACTATGTGGTGTACAATGCTGAATTATTGTTTTGTTGTTTTTGTTCTCTGTGAATATTTGTATTATAACTTTCATATTCTAGTTTTATGTATATTGTGTTGTGTGTATTGTAATACATGTTATTATACCATGGCCCGGGTGAAGACTCGATTCTCATTGGCTGGAGAGGTGTGGATTATTTTTCCATAACATGCACGGCTATGACATGTCGTAACATAAGCAGTCTAATCACCGTCTTAAAATGAATACGCCAAACGAAACGTTAATAACTGTCAACTTGGACCGGACTCGGACGGGACTACTTTTAGAAAGCTTCCCCGTTGCCATGACGATACTAAGATCATCTCTATTTACTGGAGTAATAAGGTAACGTTACCATGTCGTTACTAAGATCATCTCTATTTACTGGAGTAATAAGGTAACGTTGCCATGTCGTTACTAAGATCTTCTCTATTTACTGGAGTAATAAGGTAACGTTACCATGTCGTTACTAAGATCATCTCTATTTACTGGAGTAATAAGGTAACGTTACCATGTCGTTACTAAGATCATCTCTATTTACTGGAGTAATAAGGTAACGTTACCATGTCGTTACTAAGATCATCTCTATTTACTGGAGTAATAAGGTAACGTTACCATGTCGTTACTAAGATCATCTCTATTTACTGGAGTAATAAGGTAACGTTACCATGTCGTTACTAAGATCATCTCTATTTACTGGAGTAATAAGGTAACGTTACCATGTCGTTACTAAGATCGTCTCTATTTACTGGAGTAATAAGGTAACGTTACCATGTCGTTACTAAGATCGTCTCTATTTACTGGAGTAATAAGGTAACGTTACCATGTCGTTACTAAGATCGTCTCTATTTACTGGAGTAATAAGGTAACGTTACCATGTCGTTACTAAGATCATCTCTATTTACTGGAGTAATAAGGTAACGTTACCATGTCGTTACTGAGATCGTCTCTATTTACTGGATTAATAAGGTAACGTTACCATGTCGTTACTAAGATCATCTCTATTTACTGGAGTAATAAGGTAACGTTACCATGTCGTTACTAAGATCATCTCTATTTACTGGAGTAATAAGGTAACGTTACCATGTCGTTACTAAGATCATCTCTATTTACTGGAGTAATAAGGTAACGTTACCATGTCGTTACTAAGGTCGTCTCTATTTACTGGAGTAATAAGGTAACGTTGCCATGTCGTTACTAAGGTCGTCTCTATTTACTGGAGTAATAAGGTAACATTGCCATGTCGTTACTAAGGTCGTCTATATTTACTATTTAACTTATATTCTAGTATTATGTATATTGTGTTGAAGGGGTGGGCAAAAATATCGATATAGCAATATATCGCGATACTTTGTCTTCCGATTCAATATCGATATTTAAAATTTGAATATCGATTTTTTGTTCAAATAATAAATCATGTTTCAGGCGGGTTAACAAATCCAGTACGACTTCCGCACCTCCGCTCCGCAAGTGTCGCTGTACCGCTACCTCACTTCTTCTCTTTTTTCCCCCCGGCGGTTGCAGTGAGGAAGTGGAGCCGGAAAAAAAACAAACAAGCATGGCTGGTAACGTTAAACTAGAGACGCCCTCGAACTTTAACTTTACATTTGGAGATACTTTGGATTCCAAAGGAAAGGAGAAAAAACACACAGTGAGCTGGACAAAGAGTACGCGCTTTGCAAACTCTGTGTCGCTCCCATTAGATATTCGGGTAACACAACAAACTTGCGAACTCATTTAGCACGACAACACCCCGACATATTAGCTCAGCCGGAGCCACTGAAACCTTCCGATCCGAAGCAAACTACACTGGACATCGCCAAAGTCCTCCCATCTGCTTCAACTCGAGCCCGGGGGGTCACAGAGGCGATGGTGCATTTTCTTTGTAAAGATTTGTGCCCATACAACGTTGTGGAAAACGTCGGCTTTCGGTGGATGATTCATACTTTGGAGCCGCGCTATGTGATGCCTCAACGTGAGTACATGGCTATCGTAGCTGTGCCAAATTTTTCAGTGAACTATGTACAATATCGCAATATATCGCAACATTTGGATATCGCAATATCATATCGTATCGTGACTCAAGTATCGTGATGCGTATCGTATCGTGAGGTCCTTGGCAATACCCACCCCTATTGGGTTGTGTGTATTGTAATACATGTTGTTAGTGACCCTACAGAGATGTTTTGTATATTATTATAACTTTTATATTCTAGTATTATGTATATTGTGTTGTGTGTATTGTAATACATGTTATTAGTGAACCTACAGATATGTTTTGTATATTATTATAACTTTTATATTCTAGTATTATGTATATTGTGTTGTGTGTATTGTAATACATGTTATTAGTGAACCTACAGAGATGTTTTGTATATTATTATAACTTTTATATTCTAGTATTATGTATATTGTGTTGTGTGTATTGTAATACATGTTATTAGTGAACCTACAGAGATGTTTTGAAGGCTTTGACCACTGGCAGCAGCCTCAGAAGAGCCTCCTCTGAAGCAGAGTATTTCTTCAGGTCAAACACGTCCAGCTCCTCTTCTGATGTCAGTAAGATGAAGACCAGAGCTGACCACTGAGCAGGGGAGAGAGATGCTCTGGAGAGATCTCCTGATGTCAGGTACTGTTGGATGTCCTCCACTAGAGAACGGTCATTCAGCTCATTCAGACAGTGGAACAGATTGATGCTTCTCTCTGTAGAGATATCTTCACCTATCTTCATCTCGATGTAGCTGACTGTTTTCTGATTGGTCAGTGAGCTACTGCTTGTCTGTCCCAGCAGACCTCGTAGGGGAATCTGATTGGTCTCCAGAGAGAGGCCCAGGAGGAAGCGGAGGAACAAGTCCAGGTGTCCGTTCTCACTCTGTAAGGCCTTGTCCACAGCACTCTGGTAGAGGAGGAGTTCATCTCTCCTGGAGGTTGGTTGATTGACACCAGTGTTTCTGAAGGTCAGAAAGACATGAAGGGCAGCCAGAAATTCCTGAAAGCTCAGATGGACAAAGCAGAAGACCTTGTCCTGGTACAGCCCACACTCCTCTTTAAAGATCTGGGTGAACACTCCTGAGTACACTGAGGCGGCTCTGATATCGATGCCACTCTCCTTCAGGTCGGCCTCGTAGAAGATCAGGTGGCCTTTCTCCAGCTGGTTAAAAGCCAGTTTTCCCAGAGAATCAATGATCTCCTTGCTCTCTGAGCTCCAGGGTGAATCTGCTTCAGCTCTCCCATGATACTTCCTGTCCCCCTGTATGGACTGAACCCTCAGGAAGTGGATGTACATCTGAGTCACAGTGTTGGGTATCTCTTCTCCTTCCTGGTATGTCGTGAAGAAGTCCTCCAGAACTGTAGCAGAGATCCAACAGAAGACTGGGATGTGACACATGATGTGGAGGCTTCGTGATTTCCTGACGTGGGAGATGATGTCGCTGGCCAGCGTCTCCTCTCTGAATCTCTTCCTGAAGTACTCCTCCTTCTGTGGGTCGGTGAACCCTCTCACCTCTGTCACCATGCCAACACACTCAGCAGGGATCTGATTGGCTGCCGCAGGGCGTGTGGTTATCCAGATGCGGGCGGAGGGAAGCAGGTCGCCCCTGATGAGGTTTGTCAACAGCACGTCCACCGAGGTCGGCGCTGTGACATCAGTCCAGATCCGGTTCTTCTGGAAGTCCAGAGGAAGTCGACACTCATCCAGACCATCCAAGATGAAGACAACTTGGAACCGGTCGTATCTGCAGATTCCTGCTTCTTTGGTTTCAATAAAGAAGTGATGAAGAAGTCCCACCAAGCTGAACTCTTTCCCTTCCAGTAAATTCAGCTCTCTGCAATTGAAGGGAAATGTGAAGTCTATGTCCTGGTTGGCTTTGTCTTCAGCCCAGTCCAGAGTGAACTTGTGTGTTAAGATGGTTTTACCGATGCCGGCCACTCCAGTTGTCATTATTGTTCTGATTGGGTGATCTTGTCCAGGTAAGGGTTTCAAGATGTCTTCACATTTGATTGGTGTTTCCTCCTTGGCTGGTTTCCTGGAAGCTGTTTCAATCAGTCTGACCTCATGTTCCTGGTTGACGTCTCCACTGTGTCCCTCTGTGATGAAGATCTCTGTGTAGATCTCATTCAGATCTGTTGCTTGTCCTGCTTTAGGGATTCCTTCAAACACACGCTGGGTCTTCTCCTTCAGATGAGACTTGAGTTTATGTTGGCACTTCACAGCAAAATGTTCTGAATGAAGAAACAACAGAAGTCATCAGTCAGGATGTTAACGTGAGCGGCTCCAACTCGTTTCTTTACTGTTGGCTTGTTGGATGAAATAGTCCTCAACTATTTTAATGTAATCAATCAAAAAATGATCAGCAACACCACCATCAGATCCAAAGGTGTGTACAGTTTTTAATCTAAAGTTTGATAGAAACATATATCTCCCATTATGTCATTTAGTCTGTACTTTATATTAAAGCTGTGAAAATATGAGTCTAAAAAATAAGAGTTTTACTGATATGTTTCAAAATAAGAGTCTCTTACTGCTCTGCAGAGAGTCGGCCAGCTCCTTCTGCTTCAACTGCTTCAGGCAGAGCACTGTGATGTCTACCACTCCCTCTATGGCGCGCCTCCTCTGCTCCTCTTCCTCACCATTCACCACCTCCTCCTCCTCCTCCCTCTGACTCTCTGAGCATTGTGGGTAATCTGGGAAGTGACCCCTCCAGAGCTTCTTCAGCTCCTTGTCTAGAAAAGCGTGTGCGTCCTCCTCAGCCCTCTGCAGCAGAACAAACATCAATGAGAACTTGACTCTGAACTCACTGAGGACATCAGAAGCATCTGTCCTAGATTCACGTCCCGCTGGTCTAAAGAGGGAAGCCTGGAGACCATCAGCACCACAAGAGATGCTTTCTAATGTTCATGTAGAGCTGGAGTCAAATGTCTGGTTGGACCTTTACACACCTGGATCAGCTCTGTTGGATACTGCTGTACAGACTGAGCACTGGTAACCTTTGACCTCTCCCGGTGTCGTCTGTGGAGAACACATACACACACACACACACACACACACACACATAGGGGTTAAAGCAACAAAAAAAACCTGAGCCTGAACTCATTTTTTTATGTGGGTGGTGGTGGGTGGTGGTGGTAGGGGGGTCATCGTGTGGCGTGGACCAGAGGAGGCTCTTCCATTGAGGAAATGGAGGAAGGCCCTCCCCAAAATGTTTGAGAAAAATAAATAAATAATTGAACTGGCTAAACTCCTTTACAAATGCAGTTTAATATCAGTATTTAATACTATGCATATACACAATTTGTTTCCCTGAGTTAAAATAACATCAGCACCCCCTATCGTAACCAGACATTATTGCACGGAGGAACGTCCTCCCTTTCCTCTCGTTGAGTCCCATTCATTCTGTCTCCGGTACTGGCGGCTCGTGGGGCTCATTCACTTACATTGCCCAGGGGAGGACAGACCTCCCTGAGCGTCTGAGTTTGGGCCAACATCGATGAACCAATAAACAACGGATATGGCGTTGGAGGGCGGGGCTTAGACATTAATAGCGAAAGAAGTTCCCCTCCTTGACCATTCTGCTGTAGGATATCGATCGACAGAACTTCACCCCTAAAGATTGTTGTAGAAAGATTGCAAATAAAGCGATGTTGATGTTGATGACAAATGGTTAAATCGGTGCCGTTAGTGCTAACTAAAATGCTAATTAAAGCGTTCAAGTTGTTACTCTTGACTGTTCTTGTTTAGCTGACATTCTGAATGGAAATTGTTACCGGATGTTTCAGAACGCGATGCGTTTCGTATCAGTTGTAATTACGTTGTCACTTGGGTATTGGCCTCCATTAGGCTAATTTAGTGATAGCTGTAATAATCTGGCATAATCTGAGCAATTAGTTGGGCGAGCTGGAAAGACAGATCATGCTCTGCGATGAATGTGCACACGCGTGAAACACAGAAAGGTCAGATTTTGGCAAGACAAAAGTTTTGTCGCCTACAGAGAGTAATGTGAAAATTGAACAAATAATTTACTTCAAATACAAAAATATGTTGCATAACATCAGTGAATTAAGTAGTGGTGCTGTGAGATCCATATTTAATATCTTGTATGACTTCCATGAGCTTGAAGGACTGCATCCATGCGGTTCGACTGATTCATACAATTTATTGATGAAGTCATCAGGAATAGCAAAGAAAGCAGTCTTACATGCCTCCCAGAGTTCATCGAGATTCTTCTTTGGTTTCGTTTTCCATGCTCCCTCTTTCATTCTACCCCAGACATTCATTCTACGCCAGACATGCTCAATGATGTTCATGTCTGGTGACTGGGCTGGCCAGTCCTGAAGCACCTTGAAAGATCAAGGTGCTCCAGGACTTCGCCTTGAGGAACTTTGATGTAGAGATCGAAGTACACATCACAGCTGCCGCAAATATTGCAGGAGACCTACTGGAGCCCGCATGGATCCGAGATTCACCCAGAAAACGGTTATGTTTGGTGGCGGAAAAATCATGGTCTGGGGTTACATCCAGTATGGGGGTGTGCGAGAGATTTGCAGGGTGGAAGGCAATATCAATAGCCTAAAATATCAAGAAGTATTAGCTACCTCTTACATTCCCAAACATAAAAGGGGTCAAATTTTGCAGCAGGATGGTGCTCCATCGCATACTTCCATCTCTACGAAGGCGAAGAAGATCAAGGTGCTCCAGGACTGGCCAGCCCAGTCACCAGACATGAACATCATTGAGCATGTCTGGGGTAGAATGAAAGAGGGAGCATGGAAGACGAAACCAAAGAATCTTGATGAACTCTGGGAGGCATGTAAGACTGCTTTCTTTGCTATTCCTGATGACTTCATCAATAAATTGTATGAATCATTGTCGAACCGCATGGAGTCGAACTGCATGGAGATGCAGTCCTTCAAGCTCATGGAAGTCATACAAGATATTAAATATGGATCTCACAGCACCACTACTTAATTCACTGATGTTATACAACATATTTTTGTATTTGAAGTAAATTATTTGTTCAATTTTCACATTAATCTCTGTAGGCGACGAAACTTTTGTCTTGCCAAAATCTGACCTTTCTGTGTTCATTAAATGATCAATCTTTCTTCAGTGAAGCAAATTCATTTTAGTATATTAAACATAATTTGGGAGGGTTTTAGCTTTCATATGAGCCATTTCTAAAACCAATGGATTAATTAAAAGTCAGGTTATAAGCTGTTGTTTCTACAAAATGGATAAGTGACAAGACTTTTGTCAGGGACTGTAGATAGATAATATAGAGATAGGATATTCAACTATTGTATTTTATCATCTCTAACAAATCCTTACCTCTTCTCAATAGACTGATTTACATCTTTAAGGTCAGGAGGATGATCTATAGACCAGTCACTCTTCATGGAGACACAGCTGGGTCCAGGGGAGTCTGCTCTCTCCTGCAGGACTCTTCTAGAAAAACAAGAAGCAGGATTATTCTAGGTTTCAGAAGAGTTTTAATAATGAACGTAGGCTATTTAGCAGCTATTTCAATGTTTAAACGAGACGGCTCTACCTACTAATAAGAGCAGGGTGGTAATTGAATAAACATGAATAGAACAGGTAGTGATGGTTTTTCCTGTCATGGCGATCGTCTCCCACAACAGCGCCTGTGTGATTTCTCTTCAGGTGAACAGCGCCAGTCCTGCTGTGCATTTTCATCAAAACTTTGCACAATGTTCAAACCACTCATCAGCTTTGTGATAACTAGAAGTGGGCCGACTCTCACACTATGGCAGCCGTGTGTCTTCAGAAACTTGTAGGCTACACTGAAGCTCTGCAGCAACAGAGTCAGACTCGGACCGATGACTGGATAGCCAACAGCGCTGTGTGTGTGTGTGTGTGTGTGTTGTGTGTGTGTTAGGGTAGCGAGCTAAAAGCAGTGTGTGTGTGTGTGGGCTCCATTTATTATTTATTTTGTGGTGATCGGCATGTTAAAGTTTCCAATTGTAGAAGTGGCAATATTTTAGTTTGTATTGATAATATATATTTATTAGAGCCGACCGATATGGGATTTTTAAGGCCGATACCGATAGAAATATTTGGTGATTTAAAAAAACGATATTCCGATATATATATCGGCCGATATATATATATATATATATATATATATATATATATATATATATATATATATACACTCACCGGCCACTTTATTAGGTACACCTGTCCAACTGCTCGTTAACGCAAATTTCTAATCAGCCAATCACATGGCAGCAACTCAATGCATTTAGGCATGTAGACATGGTCAGGACGATCTGCTGCAGTTCAAACCGAGCATCAGAATGGGGAAGAAAGGTGATTTAAGTGACTTTGAACGTGGCATGGTTGTTGGTGCCAGACGGGCTGGTCTGAGTATTTCAGAGACTGCTGATCTACTGGGATTTTCACGCACAACCATCTCTAGGGTTTACAGAGAATGGTCCGAAAAAGAGAAAATATCCAGTGAGCGGCAGTTCTGTGGGCGCAAATGCCTTGTTGATGCTAGAGGTCAGAGGAGAATGGCCAGACTGGTTCGAGCTGATAGAAAGGCAACTGTAACTCAAATAACCACTCGTTACAACAGAGGTATGCAGAAGAGCATCTCTGAACGCACAACACGTCGAACCTTGAGGCGGATGGGCTACAGCAGCAGAAGACCACACCGGGTGCCACTCCTGTCAGCTAAGAACAGGAAACTGAGGCTACAATTCGCACAGGCTCACCAAAATTGGACAATCGAAGATTGGAAAAACGTTGCCTGGTCTGATGAGTCTCGATTTCTGCTGCGACATTCGGATGGTAGGGTC
>JAOPHQ010001592.1:0-27313 GCA_030340625.1 Merluccius polli | reverse complement strand
TATTTGTCTTTATGTTGTTTATAGTATGTGATCTGAATACAGAATGTAACATTGATGTATCCTGTCTATGCATATTTGTCAATCAAATGTGCATTAAAAGGATGGCTAACTTTTCGCAGGACAACGAGACGTCATGCCCTGAAACACTGTGTCAATAAAGTTTATTGACAAACACGGATACGTCACAACACAATGCAGCCAGCAGTGCAGCTGTGACAGTGCTTACTCCAATGGAAGAAGACAAACTGTCAAAGTCTCCCAAAACACACTGCTATTACAGGTATGTATGTGTGTGTATTTATAACAGTAGGCTATATTTCATCAGGGCTGTCGGTTCCCCCAGCGCTGCTGGTGAAACCACTGTCGCGTGTAGCTAACGGTAGCTAGTGGCTGATCCGTCTCTTTCTGAGGATCGAGGAAGACATGCAAGCTAGCATCCTACGATATCACTGAGCCGCCTTTCAATTTCTGTTTCCAGGTTCTCGAGGACGTTTGTAAAAAGCACGAGTTTAATCCAAACGATCAGGGTTGAAGTAAGTTAGCGCTGCCTTTTTGTGTGTGTTCCCTTAGCCTTAAAGCCAAGTGCGATGAAATCGAAATATATTGTATACAATCATTTTAGCCTATTTTTTCTGTATTATAAAGACTAGACTACTCAAAAAAAAATGATGTTAAAATAAATAAAAAATATATTTATATGTATTTTAACATGTTGAGTTAAACACAGTACTAATGGAAGCCCCGCCCTTTGCACATTGACAGGTTCAGAGGAGTGTTCTGGACCTCACGTTACAATGGAGGTTTGCCAGCTTGCCCAACAATGCCAAACTGGAAATGGTGCCAAGTACAAGAAAACAGGCTACAGCTGATAGCCAGGTTTGAAATATTTCTGTATGTTATAGTAGTAGACGTGCGTTACAACCGAGGCCTTCAGTGAGCGTTCTGGTAAAAAACCTTTTTAAATTAACAAAACCATATGACCATGTGAGGTGCACAAACTAATTCTTGCGATCAACGGCTCACTGCGGGCACACCACCAATTACAAAGAAGAGAAAGCACATCTCGGAAACAGCCATACGAAAGAAAATATACACATCACAGTGGTGGAAATTACCACGTTTTACTGGGGAACCATACTTTGGGGAGTCGTGGGAGGTATTTTCAAAGGTAAAACACCATTAGCGACTGTTGACCTATAGATTCAATAGGGAAATAACAACAACAACAAGCTACTATGAATAAACTGTAATGAACTCTATTTGAAGAGGAAGTTCCATCCTCCGTTTCCTTAATTGTGAAACGGGCATGGGCATGGGCCCGGTCATACCAGCTATTTCTTTACTATGAGTATAGGTCCAATACCTAGTTCACTTAAAGCAGTAAGCTCAGCCTTCGCCTGGGCACATTAACAGTAACGCGCCAAAGCTAGGTGCACTTGCTGTGGCAGCAGTGAAAGCAGTGAAGGCCCTGGTGACCATGTTGAGCGTGTTAAACCTTTGAAAGAGATACTACTCCAACTAGCTCCATATCAATTGTGTAGCCCACTGAAATGTGGTCTTATAAAGAAGATATTCAGTAGTTCTGAAAGGAAAGTGTGTGTTTGTGTGTGTTTTAGGTACGTATTGGCCTACAGCTGGAAGATGGTTCTCGACTTCAAGGATCTTTCTCCTGTGGGCAAAATCTGTGGGAACTTATCACACACTTTCCTGAGACGAGGTGTGGGGTGTGTGTGTGTGTGTGTGTGTGTGTGTGTGTGTGGTGTGTGTGTGTGTGTGTGTGTGTGGTGTGAGTGTGTGTGTGTGTGTGTGTGTGTGTTCACTCAAATGCAAGAACGGCAAACATATTTGCATATCATGTGGTTTGTAAGCAGAAGAAAACTATTTATTGTTCGAAAGAGTTCCCTTCTCAGTGGTCAACTACTAAACACACACTCCATATCACCTGTTACTTTTCAGCAGATTGCTGGTGCAGTCAGGATCAATCCTGTGTGTGTTTACATGAGAGACAAGGTTGGTAACACCACATCAGTTCTCAATCTAAGGCAAATGACATGTTTTAAACTGGGTGTGTGTGATTACAGGTGAGTGGAGAAGAAGACTTGAATAACGACAACACTGAAGTCTTTGGGGCGTACAGTGGGAGTGCCATAGTCATGGTAAGCGCTCTATATATTGTAATATATGTCTTGTAAAATATTCATATTTTTATGAGAGATATCCCCTCTCCCCCTCCACTACTATAGGCGTCTTCTCAAAAAGACAACAATACACCAGATGGAAGATGGCAGGGATGCCATGGAAACTGCGGCTATGGGCAATTGCATCCAGTTGTGCAGGAGAAACAAACCTAATTCTCCCAAAGCTCTGATGGACCTGCTGCCTCTCAACCTGATACATTGGGCAGTGAAGGTCCAGTCCTGTACTCCCAGCCCCAAGAGGTCCGTGGAAGCCATACCTGTCCCAGCTGCCACCACTGCCCCTATCCCTCCGAAGTGCCCCAGCCACCCAGGGTGCTTCTGGGGTTGCTAAGGCAACTCTGCCAGTGCAATGCCGTGGAGGAGGGAGAGAGGGCAGGCCGTCGGGACTTCGTCTCCACCAAGCCAGCTCTCCCCTACCCCACTCCCCCCGCAGCCTCCCTTCACCCCCTTTTCAGGAGAGGCCAGCGCCTAGGCGGTCCCGCAGCCGTGGGTGGGCATTTTGTTATCATCCTCCGCTTCGTCATCTGTGGCATCCATGCAACAGAGGTCACCAAAGCCAAGAAAGCCAAACCAAGCAGAACTCCAATGCCAAGGTGGGTGGATTAATTGAATGAATGTGTGTGGATGGGGTGATGGGTAGTAGTGACCATGTGCAAATCGGTTTGTCTGTTCTAAGGGTCAGGGTCTGGTCTACCAGAGAGATGTGGACATGGAGCAGAGGAGGACATGCCTGGAGGTAAACCAGTATGAATGTGTCCTCCCATCTGTGTTCACAACAATACACCGCTGGTCAACACACACACACACAGCGCTGGGGGGTAAAGATCCATCGTGACATGATTAATCGTAATACACTGTCCACGATGCGCACCCAGAGGTGAACAGTTTTTTATTGCGTTATTTGAACACGAGGGCACAGTGTACTTTATACTAACCCACATGAGAACGTTTGTAACTTGGCTTGTTCAACGTCATCCGTCACAATCTCTTCATTCAAATTTTGTCAAGAGAATTGTGAGAGAATGGAGCCGAATGCTGAGCCGAGTGAATTTATACACCCCGTTACACACGCACACACGGGCATTTGTGATGTGATTGATGAGGCCATGTCCCACTCCCTCAGCCCGTGGAGAGAGGAAGCGCTCATCTACCACTTGGACTCTGGGCCTCAGCAGCAGAACGACCACCAGGAGCTGACTGATGAGTTCTTTGAGGTGACCGTCGACGACATACGCAAACGTTTTGCCCAGCTGAAGAGTGAGAGGTTGGTGATGACGGGGGAAGCCTTTCACCTTTTCAATATAGTTGACGAGTGCACTTGGAACACTTGCATACGATGTTAAAGGGTCACCGTCTCGCTCGGCTATTTTCTAGAGACTACTGCTTTATACCGTGTCATGAAATAATGAGTCTGCAACATTTCCTGCAACGTTTCCTCCCATAAATTGACATGAGGTTGGCCCGTTGACGTTATATATATAATAATGCTTCACTAAATGTAAAGCAGTACTCTCTAATATTAGAAAAGAGCTAGCGCAACGCTTCCCTTTTATGGTCGGACTGTGAAGTGATGTTGTTTTTGTAAGTGCTTTATTTTGACAGAACTGGAAACAGCCTAGATAACTTTTTACTGGTACGTACAAAGGTCTACTTTTGTTTTGCTTGTCATGCACTCCTCTCCCCTCTCCCTTCCCTCCCTCCCCCGCTCTGCCTCAGGAGATCCTTGGAGGAGACCCCTCTGATGACCAAAGCTCTGAAAGAGTCCCAGCTGAAGGAGAAGATGGAGCGGTATCCCAAAGTAGGAGCCACTCCAGGGCCCATGGTCACCACAACATGATGTTTATGTCCATGTTGGCTCATTACTTCTTAGGCAAATGCTGTGTGTGTGTCTGCTGCATGCACACAACCAGTGTTGGGCAACATACTTTCAAAATGTCATATTTCATATTAGCAACATGGTATATATGACTTATTACTTTTTATATGGGCTACAAAATACAGTAGCCGAGCTGACCGTCCTCTATCTGACCTATGCCTTCAGAGAGTGATGAGGGTCAACCGTTTCTCCATGCCTTTAGCCTTGTGGCACTACTTCATCATTGTTTCCCGTCATGTTAAAAGTCAAAGTAATAGGACTAAGTCCATGACAACGTAGTATCCTGCTAAATGTTGGCAAAATCGACAACAGGAATCAAATTCCAAAAGGCTGTGCGGTGTTCATACATTTTAATAAATGCTTGAAATAATTAAACACGTAGACCTCATTTGATGGTTAAAGGGGCTATAGACGATATATTTGGCCACAAGATGTCACACTAGAGCACCAGCATCTCAAACCACACCAATTGGGAGTGTTCTTTACCTTCTTAACTCATCTCATGCACGGTGCGTACGTTATCATGAACGCACGGGCCGGACACCAAAACAAAGAAAATAGAAGCTCAGATTACAACACACACAGAGGGAGGGTGACGTCATTCTCTGGTCAGGACGCCATTACTCCACTATATCTCTACATAGCCAATAGTTGTTTGCTGCTATATTAATGTTCAGGATATCTTCTATAGCCCCTTTAATGCGTTACTTGGTAATATAACTATCGTATACTGTAACTGTCATAATATAACTGTTATATTAACTTTTGTTACTGAAATTATAAAAGTAACGCGTTAAATTAGAAATGACTTCTAAAAATAATATATAGCCCTAACACTGCACACAACACACTTTTGCTGTTAGTCCTGATGGGACTGTTCCGGCATCTCCAGGTGGTCCTCAGGATCCAGTTTCCAGACCGCCATGTTCTCCAGGGATTCTTCAGGCCTCTGGAAACGGGTATGTGGTGTTTCCTTGCGTTTCTTTACTGCTGCCTAGCCGCTGGTAGGGGCAGCAACATCAAAGCATCTGGCAGCCCACCTTCCACCTTTGTCTGCTCCAGCCCACTTTGTCCCCAATGGCTACAGAGCAACTGAGTCTGTAAAAACTGAAATTAGGGAAATGTCAAAAATTTGTGTTTTCTCCAGTTGCTGCTGTTCGGAAATTTGTCAGGACGTACTTGCAAGACCCTCAGCTTAACTTCTACTTATGTGAGTACAATATGTGTAAGCAATATTCACAGTCTTTGATACATTTAAATAATTTAATATTTCTATGTGGCCACCTTTGCATCTCAGCTGTATGAACCTCTAAACCCAATACATGTTAGTTTTGTTGTAGTCATGACGGTTGTCTGTATATTCACAAAGGTGTCCCAAATGTATTTGATGTGTTTTAAATTGTCAATCCCACAATGCAACATTAATCCCAGAACTTGCCGATGACACCAATGACTCAACGTGACATGTCATTGTACATTGTACATCGTATTGGAGACTTTAAAGACTGATCTAGATGATTTTCTACTCGCTATTAATTATAATCCTCTCCTTCAGTCCTCACTCCACCAAAAACCATCCTGGAAGAGTCCTCTGTGACACTGTTCCAGGTAAGCACCCTCACAGTCCTCACCACAGCCACTTTGTTTATTAACGAGATGACCCGTATCCAGGCAACCCCCCCCCCTACCAAAAGCAACAACATTGTAAGGCATTTAAAAATGTGAGAAAGCAGTCATGTGACACACCCCTAGAACGAATAGATTCTTAACTTTTAGTCTATCATAACCATTGTAAGCTAAATTAAACACAATTCCAACCCCAAACAAAATAATAAGCTTGTAACAAGAGTTATGTATTTCATAACTGTGCACATGCACATGCACAGCAAAAGCTTTTTCATGTCATGTTAGCTACATGAACTATATATCTTATGAAAGCTGAGAGTCTGATTCCAACAGCCCAAACCCACTCTGTGATCAAAACTCGTGTCCAAGAACAAACCTTTTCTAGTTACAACCACAAAGGATGTCTTACCTTAGTTGTTTTGCATTAGATAATCCAGTGTCTGGGCACCATTTTGAAAACTCATAATCAAGCTCACAACCGCCTAAACCTGTCTCTACTAAAACAGCTCCATCTTTGCTCTACTTCACTTTATTATTAGTATCAAATCTTGATCCAGGCCCTCATCAGATGTTGTGCTATGGCCCTATAGTGCTATAGGGTTTCCATCTGATAATGCCACTAGGTGGTATTCACTCTAAAACATGAAATTTATTTCAGGCGTAAATCAAATCTTCCATTTATTCTCTGTTCTAGCCTTATTATTTATTCTGATCCAGTAGCATCCACATTTATTTATTTATTATTTCACTTGCACAACAATCTCACAGGTGGTATCTTTCTTTGGTACCAAAATTACATATTTTAGCCCTTGTATTAGGAGATATATAGCCGAGAAAACTAGACGCCCCCTAGCGGCAGCAAATTTATTTGGCAGCCAGGGGGTCTAGCACTGCTCCGTCTGCTTGTTGGTGCTGGAAACACAAAGTATGTCAGACCAATCACAGCGTGAGGGACGGAGTCGAAAGCCAGGATACCATGACGACAGAGTTGCGACGGTTCCGTGTTAGGTAAACAATGGCTGCTGCTGCTGGCGAACGGCTGTCTTTCCACTCGGCTTTGGGCCGCGACTCTTCAAGACTTGAAGTTAACATTTTATTTGAGAAAATAACAAAGAACGGCACTGAAGTCTTTCCTCGAAAAGAAATATGTATTCTGAGTTTTGATTAATTACGTAGTCAGAGCCGTCGCTCTGACTACGTCACCTTCTTCGTTGCTCTGATTGGTTGTAGCGCTATCCTATTGCGTGCAGAGGGAACTTGAAAGACAACCGTTTATCCCGCCCACACTGCCAATGGAGCTGAGCCAGACCCTACATCTTTCTAATGTGGGGTCTGGCTTGCCAGGCTAGGAGATATACTCTATTCACCTCGAGTATGTTTTTAAACCTGAGAAAGAGGGGCCGTAAGGAGATTCAAAGGCACACACACACACACACACACACACACACACACACACACACACACACACACACACACACACACACACACACACACACACACACATCCCACTTCATCATTTTTCTCTCCCATACAATAACACAACAATTATTTTTCCATTTGTCTCTTCATTTGGTTCTGAAGGCCAACCTGTTCCCTGGTGCCCTGGTATACTTTGGCTCTGACGTGACGACAGGTAGGTTCCTATATGTTATGACTACGCTGCAGTAGAAACAATGTGTGTGGCATATGGTTATTTATGTGTGTGTTTTCTCCATAGATTGTTACTTACAGAGGGAGCACCTTAACGCCTGTGTTTCAGCCATTCAAGCAAATGAATCTATCGCTAAGTATGTGTGTGCACCTCTTCTAGTAACCACACTATTGTGCTGTGTTGTCATCATTGGAAGCCTTTTGATGTTCTGCCATCACCAAGAACCCCAATGCCCCTTGAATTTGTGTACACACACACACACACACACACACACACACACACACACACACACACACACACACACACACACACACACACATTTTCCCATTCGCACAAGTGACCCCCCACCCGTTGTCCTCTATGTTTTCGTCCCCTGGCACCTCGTCACATCACACGTAAACCTGACATGAGTGAAGTCACCTCATAAGTCAGCCCATAAGTCAGCCCTTGATAGCTTTACTACAATATACGCATCTTTCATAGAACGAAACTCATGCCCTTGCCAATGCATTAAGACTGCAATCCATTATTAACAAATGACAGTCAGTCACACAAGTAACAATCACAATACAATGTTGTGCTGTTCAGTCACAGTCCTAGAAGTATTAAATACAATTTTTAAGAAAACGTTTGAGAATAACAGAAGGTACATTTTGAAGGGGCCTTTTTGTTGCAACTCTGCTGGGTTTCTTTGGTTTTTAAACAGTGTTTCTTATGTTCTCCACCTCCATGGGGTTTAGATGTATGCCCAGCTCTCCAGGCCTTTCTGTGGGCAATGAGGATGGACACCCTCCCTTGGAGGGCCCTGTGGGACCCCGGGGGGGCAGACAGGATGGCCCAGACCCCTGCTCTGCACACACCCAGCCCCCTCAACGTGCTGCAGCTGACCCCCGGCAAGGTCCCCAAGTGGCTTAAGCTTCCAGGTATGGACTAGTGATCTCCCTGTAGGTAAAAAACATTCTGACCTTCTCTGAATGTGTTCGTTCAGGTGAGTACACTTGAGGCTGTGTAAATAGGTGTTGGGAAATCAAATGTCTATGGAGTCAAAGTCATGTCATAAAGTACGTCTGTAAAGCGATGCTGTATGTGCTTCAGGATGCAGAAGCATCCTGAAGCAAGGGGAAAGTATGGCTCCGCCCTGCCCCCGACCCTGCTTTCTTACCCAAAATCTTGCCCAATGAGCCCATTACTGCTTTTGGCGTATCGGAGGTGTCGATTTGTACGACTGACCAACTTTTTGTGGGCCTTTTGGGGAGAAGGTAAAGGGACTGCATTTATAGAGCGCTTTTTCAGACCGGGGGACCACTCAAAGCACTTCACAATTTATTGCCACACATTCATACACCAACAGTGGTGTTAACCATGCAAAGCAACAGCCAGCTCATTGGGAGCAGTTAGTGTTAGGAGTCTTGCTCAGGGACACCTCAACAGCTGCTGTGTCTTGGGCTCTCCTGAGAGAGCTGTCCCTTGCTGATGTGTGTGTGCTGCTGCCAGACCCCCTTATATGTGGGTTCAGCTGTCTTGGGAGCTTCTTAGGATTCCCAAGAAGCATGCCCTGTCATCGGCTACTATACAGTGCCATTCTGCCGGGTGCACTGGCCGGGCTGGCAGGCCATAATCACCAAATCATCGGGTGTTGTTATACCCCTGTTGGAGTGAATGTAGTGAAATCGCATGACCACGTTTAAGTGAGCTAATAAGATCACGATCTTGTTTGCGGTGCTTGAGTTTTCTTCCTCAAAAAGAGGTGCGTGTCATTGCGAAGGGGGCTTTTATAGGACAACTATTTCACATGAGGCATTTGAAAGTCCTTATCTTGGACATATCCCTCCACCGCAGAGATGCCACATTGGAGTGATCCAGTATGCAACAGGTGAGTACACGTGATACTGTGTACAGGTGTGGGAAGTCTGATGTGACCTATTGATGAATGTGGGTGGAAGAGGTTAGTACACATGATGGTGTGTAAATTGGTGTGGGACTGAGCCTGTTCGGCTGCTTCGACGTGCCGTGCAGAAAATGGAAGCAGTACACGTGTCAAAGTGGTCATATTGGTTCTTTAATTCAATATCCATTCATGGTGTTGAATGATCAGATAAGATATGATTTATTAATCCCACACTAAGTCTTCAACGATTGGCTAAGGAAATATTCCTTGCATATACATTTACATTTAGGGCATGTAGCAGAAACGGTTGTCCAAAGTGACTTACAATAATTACATTTGTCAGAAGAAAATGCAACAATTTCACTTCTTTCAAGCATGCCCAATTGCTAAGTTAACCTATTGCTAGTATACAACAGGGATAGCTAGGGTTAGATAGGATAGGCTAGGGTAAGGGCTCAAATCAAATGGAACTAAAATACTAAGTGCCAGGACAAACGAACATACAAGAAGTGCTTAAGGGTCTTTTTTTTGTTTTTTGTTTTTATTGGGGGGTGGGGGTGGGGTTAGTAGAGGAATGAGGCTAAGCAGAGTCCAGGTGAACTCTGAACAGGTGAGTCTTGAGTCTCTTGCGGAAGCTGGTGAGCGACTCTGCAGTCCTGACATCGGCAGGGAGGTCGTTCCACCATTGTGGCACCAAAACAGAGAAGAGTTGCGACTTTGCTGTGTGACCTTTGCTTGCTCTGAGCGATGGCGGTGCTAGCCGAGGTAGTTGAACGGAGAGCTCGAGCCGGGGCGTGGGGTCTGACTAGTGCCTGGAGGTGGGTCGGGGGCGGTTCCGTTGACGGCCTTGTAGGCCAGTACCATTGTCTTGAATGTGATGCGAGCTGCTACAGGGAGCCAGTGGAGGTCGCGGAAGAGGGGGGTCACATGGGAGGATTTTGGTTGTTTGAACGAGTCGTGCTGCCGTGTTCTGGATACGCTGCAGAGGTTTGATCGCGAAGGCAGGGAGTCCAGCCAGGAGCGAGTTGCAGGAGTCGAAGCGGGAGACAACGAGCTCTTGGACCAAGATCTGTGCTGCTTCCCTCGTGAGGAAGGGGTGATGTTGGCCGTGCAGCATAGGTGATTGTCCAGTACCGCACCGAGGTTCCTCGTGGGTTGGTGAAGGACGTACCGCAATGTCCTCGACAGTGACCAGTAGGTCAAGGTTGAGCTTCAGGTGATGCACAGTCGTCCAAGTGCTGATGTCTGCCAGACATTCTGAGATGCGAGTTGCAATCAGGCTGTCAGATATACATTGTGTGTATCTGTGGTCCACTCGTCATTTTAGTTCCATTGTAAAATGACTGTATGTTGAAGTGGCTTACTGTTCAAAAAACAAGATTAGATTACTGGTAAGCAAGTTTTCTATTTTGTTTACAGGAAAAAAGTGAGTCCGCTGCTTGTCAACGGAGAGACAGAAGTCCTTGCCATCGCTGCAGTGTACCTAACCCTGCTCCCCTGTGTTCCTGTCTCATTTGAGGTTTACATTTGTTATGGCAGAGCACTTCATTTGTCATGTAACAAGCCGGTATTCAACAGTAAACAATATTTAGAAATGTGATAACCAATAAATACTTGCATACGTTTTTGCATTGGCCTTAAGACTTTTGTTTTATTAATTGTGTAAAATGTGTCACTTTCTGTTGCAATTTCTGCACATGAGCGCTATCTGCTGGCTAAGTTGTAAAATTACAATTTACTTTATGGGTAAGGTTCTTGCTGGAGGGAGACTTTTGCTAATATTACCCGTAGATGGTGTACTAGTTTCTCTTATGTGTGGTAAGTCTTTTCAAGGGCAATTAGCTCCAATGGTAGAGCTAAACACAATTGAGAAGCATAATATCAGCATACAGGCCCACATTTAAAAAACACGGTTAGGCTATGTAATTGAAAGTCTAGATCAATTTTAATCTGTGCAAAATCGGCCAACTTTTACTGCAATAGAACCGTATCCCCCGTTGGGTCAAGTAAGTTGGTACTGCTGTCGACTTTAATTTGACCAACATGTCACCCTCAAGACTATTTCTAAAGATGACCTTTAGCATAAGTGAAGACTCCAAGCCACATCCCCTCCCACAAGAGTCAAACTTTATTTATGCTTGTATGACAGGAGCTATACACACAAACTCACTAACAACCCGCTTTGGCTCATGTAAACGTAATGCAATGTGAAGCTGGGCCTGTCATGTAAAAACATTAGCATTCATTTAGCATGACTGTGGTGAACTGTGACATAGTGACCTCAGGACAAGGAATAGCAATGTGTATTTTTAAACACTTCATTTAGTTACATTCAAAACTGGTCTCAAAAGGTCCAAGAACGTTATTAATATTGAAGGTTTTAGATGGCATTGTTAACTTTTCTAAATAAGGTCAAGGAGAGCCCTCTTTAGTAAGCATTCCACCCCAAATTAAATGTGCGATAATACTATAATATATATTAAAAAAAGAAATATATATATATATATATATATATATATATATATATATATATATATATATATATATATATATATATATATATATATATATATATATATATATATAGTACTGAATAAGCTATAATAGCTTATAGAGTATTGCCTATAGAGAAGAGTAGTGGAGAAATTTAAGTCACATTTGACGTAGTCTCATATCTAAATGCTAAATCACAAATCCCTGCCCTCCATCGTGACATGCATACACACACACACACACACACACACACACACACACACACACCCCATGAGGGCCCAACCCAAAGATCTAAATAACTCTTGCTTTCTGGTCATACTGACCCCCCCCCTATCCTCTCCCACATGCGAGAGAGAGTGAGCGAGAGAGCTAATGTAAGGAAGGAGAATGACGCCGACAAAGAGAGAGATTCAATGTAGTTTGAAAACGTCTTTCTCTGAGGCTTTAAATGGTGACGGGCACATGTTGGGTATTCCTAGCAGCACTACACCCAATAATAACCTGATTGAGTGACTCTGGGCAGCAGCCTGTCTTGGACTATTCACTTCCTTCACTGGACTGGGGTCGGCGCTGATGATGGCTATGGGGACCGGGTGGTTTCTCCACAGGGCATCTGTTTCTTTGGAAGAAAACGGTACCAACTTTTTACTGCTGATTACTGCTGATCAATACTGGAGTAACGTGGATGTGTGTTTTTACTGTATGCATCTCTTTTTCAAATGAGGAATGTGTTGTTGTGCTACGCCGTCTCAATCTATGTGGTCGTGTTCAGAAAGTCATCCAGCTTGTAAACACTATTTGGATTATACTGCTGTTTTTTTAAATTTCGTGTTTGTGATTATCTCTGACCCCTGGACACAGAAATAGTTTTCTAAAGAAATACCAGACATACCCAGGAAGGTTGGTGAACACATCGGAGAGAGGGCAACCCCAGGTCTGAATCCCTACCTCGCAGTACACTGCCACCCACATAAAAATACACTTGCATACATCCAGATACAGTTACAAATTCTTCAACAGCATCACAAACTTCAACGCTTATTTGCTCAGTATTACATTTTGCTTATCATATTTGCTATATGTATAACCTATGTGCAAGATAGATAGGTCCAAAATATTTGATTGTAATATTGAGATGTTCCAAGGAAAATGATAGTGAGATCTGCATTTTAATATTTCATTCAAGCAACAAGAAACTATTGAAAACATCTGTATGCAATGCCATAGATGCACAACTCAGTTCCAATTATTTATGGAGGTGTGACCAGAACACATTTTGTAAAAGAAAACGAAAAGAAGAAAAAGTGTTTTTGTGCTTTTGTTCAACTCGCCTTGGACTTGGATCTTTGAAACCAGGGAGGATTGTAAACGTGGAGTCCTGATCCCAAACTACTGTCCCTACGGACCAGAGGCCCATTACGTCATATCGATTTTACCCTTGTCACGCCCCCCCCCCCCCCCCAACATGGATTCGCAGGGGGGCCGGTACCTCAACCAGAAGGCGGTGTGCTCGCCTCTCGGTGCCGCCCGCCTCTGCCAGTTGGTGCTGGGTTGTGCGGTGGTTGCCATGGTGATTCACAGCGCGGGCTACAGTGGGTCGTATGGCGTGTTCTGCATGGTGGTGTGGTGCCTCTGCTTCGCCGTGACGACGCTGATCTTCTTCCTGGACGCCACCCGCCTCTACGGCTGCCTGTCCGTATCCTGGGGCAACCTGACGGTGGCCTTCGCTGCGCTGGCCACACTCATGTAAGGCATCGCTTCAGTTCCTGTCACACTCTCTCGGTTTCCCCGTGTCATGGTAGTGGTAAAGTTCATATGTGTCAGCTCAGACTTTTTTAAATGAATATTTGTATCTATTTTCCATCTTCCAGGTATGTGACGGCCTCGGTGGTCTACCCTCTCTACTTTGTGAGCTCCGAGTGCCCGTACGCCGGCTGCCACGTCCGCAACTTCCGCATCGCCGTGGCCGCCTGCTCCGTCGCCGCCACCCTGTCCTACGGCGCCGAGGTGGTCCTGTCCCGGGCCCGGCCGGGCCAGACCGCCGTGGGCTACATGGCCACCGTCTCGGGCGTCCTCAAGGTGGTCCAGGCCTTCGTGGCCTGCGTCATCTTCGGCGCCGTGGCCAACGGCAGCGAGTTCACCCGGCACCCCCGGGACCATCTACTGCGTGGTGGTGTACGCCCTCTGCTTCGCACTGACCTCCCTGGTGGTCCTGGCGACGGTGTGCGGCCGGACGGCGGTGGTGGTGCGTTGCATGCCGTTCGACCGCTTCGTGGTGGTCTACACCCTGCTGGCCGTCCTGCTCTACCTGAGCGCGTCGGTGGCGTGGACGGTGTTCTGCTTCGACGGCAAATACGGGTCTCCGTGGCGACCGTCGTCGTGCCCCCCGGGGGAAGTGCCCGTGGGACAGCAAGGTGGTGGTCGCCGTGTTCTCCTTCGTCAACCTGGCGCTGTACGCGGCCGACCTCGTCTACTCACAGAGGATGCACTTTGTGTCCTCTCGCGTGCCCGCGCGCCCCCGGGTGTAGCCCCCGGGTGTAGCCCCCGGGTGTAGCCCCCAGGGTGTGGCGAGAGAAACACTAACAACATGTCAAACAAGCAGACAGAAGGCCAGAAGATCTACTCACAGAGGATGCACTTTGTGTCCTCTCGTTTGCCCCGCGCGCCCCCGGGTGTAGCCCCAGGTTGTAGCCCCAGGTTGTAACCCCAGGTTGTAGCCCCAGGTTGTAGCCCCCGGGTGTAGCCCCAGGTTGTAGCCCCAGGTTGTAGCCCCCGGGTGTAGCCCCAGGTTGTAGCCCCAGGTTGTAGCCCCAGGTTGTAGCCCCCGGGTGTAGCCCCCGGGTGTAGCCCCAGGGTGTAGCCCCCGGGTGTAGCCCCCAGGTGTAGCCCCAGGTTGTAGCCTCCGGGTCTAGCAACATGTCAAAACAAGCACACAGAAGTAGATCTTACTGATAAATGCAGCCATGTCGAGTAACCAATGGGAGCTTCGCAATCGCTGGAATTGTTTACTATGATAACTCTTCATCAACTACAACCCCCAAAGACTTTAATATGTCATATGTCAATATGCTCTCTTTTTTTCAGGCAAATCAAATGAATTTTTCAGGGAAATAAATCTATGACGCAGCTAATGGACCAACCCCTTTAACCTCTTGAGCTCTTAGAAATATGTCTACTGAGCCACACCTCAATAGTGAGGCTCCATGGCATCTCCTGCCGCATCCCTGGAAGGCCATACATACCTAAGAGTGCTACCACACACACTCACACCCACACGCACGCACCGCGCACACACACACACGCGCACACACACACACACACACAGACATATGCTTTCCATGGCTTTGACCAATCATTGAACTTGGCCTAAAAGTTCCCAGACAGCCACTGTTACCCTTATTCCCCCCCTCACACACACACACACACGTACACACACACACACACACACACGTACACACACACACACACACACACACACACACACACACACACACACACACGTACACACACACACACACCCCTTTTCAGTAGACAGAATGACCTCTCTGGCTGTCAGCTGGTAGGAGCTCTCCTGTCTGCATTTCTATCCCCTCCCCTCCCTACACGATAAAAAGAGAAATGTTGCATCTCTCCCTCTCTCTCTCTCTCTCTCCCTCTCTCTCTCTCCCTCTCTCTCTCTTGCACGCTACCCTTCCCTGGAGTCCCTGGAAATCTCCGGTTCCATCATAAATTACAGCATAGAGACCTCTCCAGTTCATTTCAACTAATTGGTTGGTTGAATTGTATGACAAAATATATAAACTAATATAATATAATATTGTCGTTTTGTATGTACCTTAGAGACATAATATGCTAAAGGTTTGGATGATTTTTGTATTACCTTTTCACTATTATATATTTATAAATATTGTTGTTGTTGTTGTTTACAGCTCATGAGAAAATAAGATGTTTTGTTAAAGCACATTTTGTGTAACCATTGTGGTTGACGTTATAAACTGGTTGTTGAAATATAATTTTTCTCTTTGTGTCCATATATTTCTACCCAAAGCTCTTTTGAATAAATTCACACTCAATTTTGCCTCCCGGGCAAAAATGTATCCTACACGTCTTCTTGTATGTCCCCCTGACGGTCGGGACCGGGACAGTTCCTTTAGCAGTACAATAACAACTGAAATGGTGGGACAGTCTTGTCATAGTGCAACGCAGAGCTCCATGAAAACACTGCTTGTTCCCATGCTGGTCCCCATTTAGCAGCTGGCATGTGTCAGCCCCTCACTTTACTTCTGACACACACTCTCTCACGCACACACACACACACACACACACAAACACACACACACACACACACGCACACACGCACACACCCTCACAGCCTGTGGTGCAAACGCGGCTTGTCTGACTGACAGAGATGAACTCAGACAGGTGTCCATCACGACCGATTGGCTACAACAACGTAGCAAAGTCACGACATGCAGATGTCTAGATAAGCCTCTAGGCCACCATTTTGCTTTAAAAAGTTACAATGTCGGCCATGAAGCCATAGACAACATAATCTACATGTTTTATGCAGATTGAATTAATCACACTTAAGCTGTGACTCTCTTGTGAATACACACACGCACACACACACACACACACACGCACACACACGCACGCACGCACGCACGCACACATGCACACACACACACACACACACACACACACACACACGCACACACACACACACACACACATGAATGCACTGTGTGCACACACACACACACACGCAATCACACAAAAACGTACAGCCGGAGGCCCTAATCATTGCAAGCCCCACATCTTTAACTAGATCCTCTTTTTCCTGCGCATGCTTGTACACTTAGGTATTTTAATAAATCTCTGCGGGTTCTGTCGAAAAAAAGAAAGAAAGACAGAGAGACAGTGTTGTCGCGCCTCGCCACACTTGCATAATCTAAAGTGGAAGAGCAGCGAAGCAGGAAGTATTAAATTGACTGGGAAAAGTCATTGTGTGTGTGTGTGTGTGTGTGTGTGTGTGTGTGTGTGTGTGTGTGTGTGTGCGTGTGCAGGCGTGGTGGGGGTACATGTGGGAGTCTAGTCACAGACAACAAATTGTAATTTAGTTTAAGATAAGGATGTGGGAAAAATGCTGTTTCTCTTCAAAACAACTATAGCACTCAGTGGAGGTTTAAGAGGATGAGTTATACCGTAGGTGCTTTGTGGAAATAAGGAATGGAAAAAGGGAAAAACCTGTACAGGCAGCACAGCAGCATCTGTGGAGACATAATAACGTTAAAGGAATAAAGACAATAATGTTTTTAAAAAGGAAATGGAAATGGAAATAAAATGAATTGTTCATTGCCTAATATATTACATTATATAATAGTATATTGAATTAATAAAATCTGACATCTTTCAGCTCTGATTACTTTCAAATAAAATAAATAAATACAAAAGCAAAAGAAAAGAAAACAGAGACTAACTAAATCTTCTGGCAATTTCAAATGACCTACGACGTTATATTCGTTCCCCGGGGCGAGGGAAGGAAGTGCAGTTTAACAGCTGGTGCGTCTGCAACACCTCCCTGGGCCCCGGACGCCGCCGCTGCTGCTGCTGCTTTATATAGAGGAGACATTCCCTGGAAGAGGAATGTGTCCCCCTAAAGGATTAGGTTAGGCCTCCTACAAGGTCCCCCGCCATCTTTGTTATCCTCAAATGTTTAGTTTAATATTTTTGGGATGCATTGGGATGGTCAACACTAAATCATTTCCCTGGAAATAGATGTATTTATTTTTTACGTTGTTCTGAAATGGAGACTGGAATGGAGTGTGTGTCTTATACAATTATTATCATTTATATATATCTGTGTGTGTGTCTTATACAATTATTATCATTTATTTATCTGTGTGTGTGTCTTATACAATTATTATCATTTATATATCTGTGTGTGTGTCTTATACAATTATTATCATTTATATATCTGTGTGTGTGTGTGTCTTATACAATTATTATCATTTATATATCTGTGTGTGTGTGTCTTATACAATTATTATTATGTGTGTGTGTGTGTGTGTGTGTGTGTGTGTGGCAGACAGACACATATATACACATAAATCATAATAATTGTATACTATATAATAAAGTCACCGTGACACCGTGTGGACGCCACGTGTCTCGTTGTCCAGGTCAACCGTCAGCCTCCTGCTAGTGCCAACAATGATTCACCTGAGCTACACCGTGTGTAAACTATACCCAGAACGCCCTGCGCGACCTCTTTTTATCCAAGAAACTGACGCAATTGGATGTGACGAAACGACAAGTAACGCCCACAACTCGTACTATTGGACAGGAGTAACAACAAGCCCCCTGGTGAT
Organism: Merluccius polli; assembly: GCA_030340625.1. NCBI lineage: Eukaryota > Metazoa > Chordata > Actinopteri > Gadiformes > Merlucciidae > Merluccius > Merluccius polli. Next base: position 9,210 of record JAOPHQ010001592.1, on the reverse strand, counting down.
TGGCTGAACCGTACATCCGTCACCATCCAGGAGCACGTTGCCGTTCAGTAAAGAGGAAGCCACGTTGACACAGAAAAAGCGGCATAGTTGTTGTGTGGTCATAGTGTTATCTGTCAAAGGACATCATCTGTTAAAGGACATCAAGGTAAATATGTTTAAAAATGTAAATGTGTTAAGGAAGTAGTCATTATTTCGATGACTGATAAAGTGTAGTGGTAGGCAGGTGACGCATAGCTAGCACAATGCTTGGCATCACAAAACTACGGTGCCCTGAATGCCAGTTGGTGTCGGCAAAACGACTAGAAACTTGTTACGCAAGTCTTCTCGCTAGGATGTTACGCTAATTATTGTGGTTATCACGGTTTCCAAGGAGCGCAATGATCAAAAGCCATGTAAAGTGTTTACAGGTCTTGTTGTGATTTGTAGGGCATCACCTACAGGAAGGATGAGTGTCGGATTCATCGGAGCGGGCCAGCTGGCTCACGCGCTGGTCAAGGGCTTTACGGCCGCAGGTGAGTCTTCCCAAAGTTATAACCTACACCGTTTATTGGAGGAACATGTTTATTATCACAAATGCATACATTCACACATGCATACATACATGCACACGTGCATACATGCATGCATGCATGCATGCACACATACATGCATACACATGCACACACACAGACACAAATTGTCCATTGCCTTTTTATTTATTTTAACCGCAATACATTCATTCTCAGGTGTCATCGCCACCCAAAGAATTACAGCCAGCTCTCCAGACACTGATCTGCCTACAGTCACAGGATTGAGGGTGAGATTTAAGTGTGTGTGTGTGTGTGTGTGTGTGTGTGTGTGTGTGTGTGTGTGTGTGTGTGTGTGTGTGTGTGTGTGTGTGTGTGTGTGTGTGTGTGTGTGTGTGTGTGCCCTTCTTCTCAGCCCCAGCCAGCAGCAGCAGTACGACCAATGACACAGACCTACAGGTCTACTGACATGAAGCAGCGCTTGCTTATATTACAAAATAGCTGAGCGTGTGTTTAAAAAAAACAGTTTTTAACAAAGTACAAAAAAACAAACTCTTATGCACTTATTGTCAATTAAAGAGTACTTAGCATTGCATTGCATATTACCCTATCGCTACCCATGCTGTATACCAGAAAGGAGAGCAACAATAGCAATTATGGTGCACTTAGAAACTTGTTATGTTGACATCCTTGCTGTACCGACAGTGATATATTGTTGTTTTACCTTCTACTGACAAATATACTTATTGTAAGTCGTTTTGGACAAAAGCGTCTGCTAAATGCCCTAAATGTAAATGAATATTCAGTTCTTACAATTTTGTGGTTTGTTTTCGGTTTTTTTTATAAAGGTGCAATGTTTATTAAAAAATAAACAGTATACCCTATATGTAGTCCTAATGTGTGGCTTGTCATGCTGCCATGACAAGCCACACATTAGGACTACATATAGGGTATACCGTATCACTTCAGCCTCATCCCTTCTTTGATTTAGAAAATGGGGGTGAACCTGACCACCAGCAACAAGGAGACGGTCAATAAGAGTGATGTCCTCTTCCTGGCAGTGAAGCCCCACATCATCCCATTTGTCTTGGATGAGATTGGACCAGACATCGAGGACCGCCACCTCATTGTGTCCTGTGCTGCTGGTGTCACCATTAGCTCCATAGAGAAGGTCCGTCTCTCTCGCTCTGTCCTATTTATCTGACGTGGTTGATTGCGCATGCAAGGGTGTTTCAAGTTTGCAGCGTTCAACGTTAACATTTTTTTGTCGTGACAAATTTTACAGGCCCTCACTTAAAGTTGTAGTTATCAGCCTTGGAACATAAAACCAAAGACTTGCGTCAAGGTACTTGCCATACTATTGTGACGCAGGTCTCTATCAGATCATGTTTCTTGGTATGCGTCAACCTCACTGCCAGCCGACATCAAACATCAAAATATAAAGTTCCAGCCATGGTTTAAAGGCAAGTTAATTTAAATCAATAATAATAATAATAATGCATATAATAATCAAAGAAAAAGACACACTAACATCATGAAAGTCATAGTAAATATAGAAAATAAATCTAGTGACTAAAAAGTCAAATTCAAGCATTAATAAAAGCATAAAATATTTATATATAAAAAGTATTTTTTATGACCTGCAAATAACTTTATGAACACTCGCATGGCCCTTGAAAGGAAAAAGTTTCCCCACCCCAGTTCTAAAGACTAAACTATTATTATTGGCCGTTCCTTTTATTATTCCAAAATGCATATTGAAAGTGTGTCTCTCTTCTGACTCTTCCGTTCTCAATGTCTCCATTTGATCTTTTCTCTCTGACATGAGCAGAAGCTGCTCCAGTACCGGGCCGCCCCCAAGGTCATGAGGTGTATGACCAACACCCCGGTGGTGGTGAGAGAGGGAGCCACGGTCTACGCCACTGGGATGCATGCCGAGGTGACCCGGGGACACACGCAACATTTACCGCACAAAACCTCCAAATTAAAATGGGGGGTTGGGGGGGAGTGGAGGAGGAGAGTCTAGTGGTTAGGGTGTAGGGTGATTCCCAATGTCCACTGTCCCCACGTGTCTCCCTGGACTCAGGGTGCAAAACCCTGAACTTTTTTGTCCACCGGCCAAATGCTAGTGAATGTTCAAATTTTAATTTAATCTCAATAGACTACCATTCTTTTTTTGGCTGGTGAGTGAAGAAAATCTACCAGAGAAAGATGAACAGAAGTTGGCTGGACTAAGTGATCTTTAAAAGATTTATTTTACTTGCTTATGAGTTGTATTTCTGGACCGCCACCCCCCTCCCCCAGGTGGAGGATGGGAAGCTCCTGGAGCAGCTGATGGGCAGCGTTGGGTTCTGCACCGAGGTGGAGGAGGACCTGATCGATGCCGTCACTGGCCTGAGTGGCAGTGGACCCGCCTACGTAAGTGACATTTGCCATGGATGCAGTTGGGACAAAGCAGGGAGCAGAGGTTTTGACACATTTGAACCAGTATCTAGTCAAAAATGATCAATCTGGGTATTTATTAAGCTCTGGGTATTTATTAAGCACTATTGGGTATTTATTAAGCTCTATTTTGTGACGATATTCCAGCAATATCATTGGCTTTAGCTGAGACCTGGCAACTTTGCTTTCACTGGTGAACATTTTTATTTGTTGTTCCATATTTCAACAAGCTAATATTTAAGCGTCCACATTTCTATTAATCAATACAATGCCATCCTATTGACATCAGGTTGTTGGTTTGTTTTTTTTGCAGGCCTTCACAGCTCTGGATGCCCTGGCTGATGGAGGAGTGAAGATGGGTCTTCCCAGAAGACTGGCTGTCAGACTGGGAGCTCAGGCCTTACTGGTCAGTTGAGGGCTGTGACTCCACATGTTCCCACATGTTGGATAAGGGAATGTCTTTGTGATAACCCCTTTAGAAACTTTGTGGATTTTGGTGGCAGTTTGTAAAGTTTGTGACATTGAAATCATCAGTCATAAATTTGGAAATCATGTTTGGATTTTATCGCTTTGCTCCACAATAGTAATGTGGCTTAATGACTAATTACACAATTATTATAGTTTAATATCCCAAAGTAAATGGACTGTTTATCAGCGATGATGCGATGCCGTCTCTTATGGGTTTGGATGCATACGTTTAGTTGACTCTAAAGTGGCTAGCCTTTTTTCAGAGTAAACTACAAAGCAGTTGTTCAGTTCTTTAACGTTAGTCGCGCCTTTCTTTTGACGTCCTCCTATTTTTTTTTTTTTCCTTTTTGGCAGGGAGCGGCTAAGATGTTGCTGGACTCGGAGCAGCACCCTGGCCAGCTGAAGGACAACGTGTGCTCCCCGGGGGGCGCCACCATCCACGCCCTGCACTTCCTGGAGAGCGGCGGTTTCCGCAGCCTGCTCATCAACGCCGTGGAGGCGTCGTGCATACGAACAAAGTGAGCCACCGCCGGAAGCATGATGACCTCCGCTACTGTGTTGCTTCCTTTATTGGCATCTTTTTTCTCTGACGCTTGGAGTGCTTAAACCTGCGCTCCTGTAGAATCTAAATCAGATGGACTTGCCTGTTTCTCCACGGTCCAAATTGATAATGGAGAGAAAAAAGTCCCTTGAGTGGTACCCCGTATGTCCTCGTGATTTTTGTTTGGATGCTTAAGAGTATAAATATTCTGAACAGGGAAAAGGTGTGTGTGAAGCGAGGGAATATAGCAGGACCACATACGTCGTCTAAGACGGAAAGTGACATGACATGAAGACATATAGGTTGAGGAGATTGGCAGATGCCAATCTCCTCAACCTATACCTGTAGTCATCCGTGAGCAGGATGCCTATCCCCATCCCGCTTCCTTAATAACATGGATCTGATTTCACTGCAAATCATTAGGAACTAAATAGTAATGTTGTATTAATGTAAATCTGGCCTAATTGTTTATCCCAGGGAGCTGCAGTTCCTGGCGGACCAGGAGAGCATCTCCCCGGCGGCCATCAAGAAGACCACGCTGGACAAGGTGCTGGCCCAGCCGGGCGTCGGTAGCACGGCCACCAGCAACGGCAGGCCGGGCCTCAACATCTTCAACAGCCGCAGCTCTGGCATCAAGAAGAAGAACTGAGGAACATGCGGTCGTCGTAGAGGCAGGCACCCGTAGGCACCCACTCGCACCCCCCCCCCCCCCCCCGCCCCTCATGCACGTGTACGAACCTCTGGACGCGCATATATTCAGATAGATTCAACAATACAAGCCATAAGTAAAACAAAACAACAAATAGAACTCGTTATGATTGCGTGCAACTAATGTGTGATTTTACATCATGGAGCACACAGCTGACCCTGAGAGTCCCCATCCCCACCCCAACACAGGCGTTGCATTAACTCTTAGACTGCGAACTCAGGATTTCCATCTACATTCAGAGACTTATGAAGACACACAAACACACACACAAGTGCTGCATTGCATTCACAATCTGTTGCTGGTTCTCTGGACCGTCTTGGGATTTTGTTTTTGGCGTTTCTGTTTATTGGTCATGACCAAATGGACCGTGTTTACAGCAGAGAACCACACAGCAGATAAATATCCGCGACATGATCCTGGTTTAAATTTGAGGTTCTACAAATGAAGACGCGTCGAGCAAATTAATCTCAATGGTATACTTTGCACTTCGCGCTGTTGAAGACTGAATAGGAACGTTCAATTTGAGAATTTCACTTTATTTAAAAAACGTTACGTTTACCTTGTATTTCACATTGTTTGCTGTTGTCAGTTGTCACGGTCAAAGCCTTCCCACCCTTTAGTATATTAGAATGACTTCTCATATTTCATTGGACATGAAAGCCTTACCACATCTCTGGTGGTGAGACCCCCCCCTCCCCACGTAGGCCTTTGTCTTCTTTATTATTATTTTTAATACTTTTATTTTTCAAAAGGTCACAGTACAGTGGCAAAAGGATAAACTGACTGCCTTAATGTAAACCTGTTACTGTCATTCTAGGAGGTTGTTGCCACAAGAGCACTCATGAACCCTTTGGTTGGGGGTTCATTAATAAAGTGTTGATTGAACACTAAATTCACATGTTACAGAACTGAAGTCTTGATGTTTTGACAAATGTAAAGAATGGTATCAAACATATTATTGACATTATAGCCAAAACCCCTGTCCGTCCTAAATGCTTATTTTTAAACAAGCTCTGTTGTCTCTATGTTCATTTTCCTTGTAATGTGTTATTCTCGTTTGAAATCTACCCCTGGCGTGGTTTGCCAGTGGAGAGGAATTTATTATTAAACATGCAGAATCGAAAGGCTTTTGATCCGTCTAGTTTGATATTTTGAAAAAAGAAATGTCTGATCTGTTTTGCTGTTGGTGTCTCCTTGGTTAATATTCGGTTTTCTTTTTTATATTAGTAGGGGGTGTTCTGTGTTTTAGAAAGTTTGTTTTGTTATGATGTCTAACCAAGTCTGGCATGCAAAACATGATGGCGATTGCCTCCAAAGTTTGCATTTAGCTGAAACCTTTTGCTTTTGCCGTAGCGATTGTGCTACAGCATAGCCAGCAGATGGCGCCTTAAGATCAGATCAGACTTTTGCACAGATCTAGGATCAGGTTACCCTCCCAAAATTCTGCTCTTAACTGACTCGATGGTAAACCTAATCTGACTTGTGGCTGCCATGTCAAGCATAGTATGCATCTTAAGTCATAGGCAGGTGGGCATTACTGCAGAGGACGCCCTGTTCTTTGCCATCTCTGATTTCCCATCTCTGATACCATATTGCCCTACAGTATTTTCTATGCCCAGTAACCATACTCTTTCCAATCTTCAATTGCATTCCATCGGTTCTTTTGGATCTGAGTTGGTACAGATAAAAGCTGATACCGGTTTTCCTCAGAAGCGTCTGGGATGACTTGGTGTGTTGGTGTTAGCCGAGGCTCACACCATGAGCCTATTTTAAAGACGGCTGCTGTCAAGCGGGTCACGTGACCATTCTCGGGGATCCCACTTACCAGCTGTCTCTTCTTCTGGCTCTGGAGCCTCTCTCCCGAGATACCTTCTTCGTAGATCTACAGGTGTGTGTGTGTGTGTGTGTGTGTGTGTGTGTGTGTGTGTGTGTGTGTGTGTGTGTGTGTGTGTGTGTGTGTGTGTGTGTGTGTGTGTGTGTGTGTGTGTGTGTGTGTGTGTGTGTGTGAGAGAGAGAAAAAATATTGCGAGGGCAGTACACTGACATGCCCTTACTTTGTAAGATATGGAGTGGTGTGATAATTACAGCAGCTATAGGAAAAGTGTGCACCCAAGTCAAAAGTTGTGAACAATTGCTCAGATCTTAAACCCCAATACGTTGCTCTTTTTTAAATGTATTTTTACTGTACGCACATAAGCCATTATGTGCTGGCACGCGATAGTGCCCATGTCCATTCAAGTTGCTCCCAGGTGCTCAATAGAAATGTAAAAAAGGGGCAGTTTGTGCCGAAGCGCCATGTCCTCCAGCGTAGGATTAGTTTATTTTCATTTAAACTTAACGCACACTGCAGGGTGGATTCATTTGCGCTCGGCATGGTGTTTTTTGTTTTTTTTGTGTGTTCACACATTTATTTTTTTCCCCCCCCGTCCACTTCTTAAGCGTCTGGTTAATCCCTCAGTTATTCCAAAAGGTTATTCTCATCTTGCTGCTGCTGCTGCTGCTGCCTGTTACAAGATGCCTTGTGAGCGTTCCCTGTCGCCTGTCATTATTAGACATCTGTTACTTAGTCCACAGCCGCGGGGCGGGGGGGGGGCGGGGGGGTTAAACACCGTTTCCCCCTCCCACACAAGGTGAAGAGGATGTGCACCATGTCAATCACCTTGACTCAGTCTAGCAGGTGTGTGTGTGTGTGTGTGTGTGTGTGTGTGTGTGTGTGTGTGTGGCCGGCAGAGAGAGAGAGCTGGTCATGTTTATTTTTATATAAATTATTATATATAAATCTTTATCACATCTTGGAAATTCTCAAAGGGCTTCCCAGGCCTAGAGAGGTTTGGTGTGGGCGCCTGCACCGGCCCAGTGTGGGGTCTGTATCCACAGGTAGACCAGATGCTACCTGTCACCTCGGTTCCATCAACGGACTCGCTGACCTTTGCGGCAACAACGCGGTTTGTTTGCATGCTCCATGGTGGCCAGGAGCAGGGACTAATAACACACATGGAGGCTCCATGCATTCCTGCAGAAGGTGGGGTGGCAACGCTCCATCCTCTCTCGAGGTGGAGGACGTTAACAAACACACCACAGCTGGGAATGCGGTTTGGGGTCCGAAGTCCGAGATGTTAGATGGGGAATGTGTCTTAAGAGAGTCACCCTATAGGAACTGTCAACTGCTGATGTTGTCTGGTCTGTAGTGCAGCTGTCTGGACGGATGGCCACAGAAATACTACAGGAAGCTGACCTTGTTAATCAACAGTCTTGTGAGTCAGCGGATCCACTGAGGGTCTGGAATGTTTCAATTATGAAATTGAATTAAAAGACATTGTGTACATATCTCTTCATGGGAGTTAAGCAAGCATGAAGAGCATGTGTTTTCCAGTAATCTGTTTCAAATATAGCACTACCCACAATTGGCTTGTGCAGGGGAAACCTCAGTTTAGACATTTCTAAATAATAATTTAAACACTCATTATTCAAATCGTCAAATGTAACCTATTTTTTTTAATCAAGAACATACTTTCTGCATCCTAAGAGTATTAGTATTAGTAATATAGGTCTAGAAGTAGGCCTAGTAATAGGCCTATTATTACATTGTTCTTATTATTATTATTATTATTATTATTATTATTATTTATTATTATTATTATTAGGCAGTGATCGGGTTCACACAGGGCTGGACTTCATCCTAACTCCAACACTGCAGTTGAATTAGCCTGTGCTCCAGGTTTGGAGACTTTTTTTTTTTTTTTTTAATTATGCTTACCCGTTATTATTATTATTATTATTATCATCTTTATTATTATTTTTTATTTTTTAACACGACAACAATAACACTCAATTTTACAAGCGCGGGCGCTCCGTGTCTCTTTAAGTGGCAGCTGCGCGCACCGTTCATGAATGAAACCATGTGATCTAAACATCATTTGACGTCCCGCGCCTCCGACCGCACGCCAAAACAAGCGAGGGGAGAGTAGCGAGACCGGGACCCGGAGCGCGGAGACCTGAGCGAGTCTAGACCCGCTTCCCAGCCGCCGTCCTCCGCCTCCACACCTCAAGGTGTCCATATCTCGATTTTTTGGGGGGGGTAAGTCGTTTTGGCTATTTCAAAAAAAATAATTATATTTTTATATATAGCCTATATATATATATCGAAAACAACACACAAAAAAGAAATGATTGTTTTTTCCAAGTGCTGAAGCAATATGAATATGCAATATGTTGATGTTTGTGTGTTGTGTTTTTTGCTGAGTATGCACGCCGCTGCTACTACGCCGTTTATCGCCGACGAGCGAGCGGCGCGATAAGTGTGTGATGGCGCTGCCGCCGTACGCTGACTGGGTCAATCATCACACACACACATTACACATTATACACACACACACACACACACACACACACACACACACACACACACACACACACACACACACACACACACACACACACACACACACATATCACACACACATTACACACACATTACACATTATACACACACACACACACACACACACACACATTACACACACACACACACACATCACACACAC
>JAOPHQ010001591.1:0-28243 GCA_030340625.1 Merluccius polli | reverse complement strand
TTGCAACATGCTTATGTCCTATTTATAAAATGTATTTTAATCACACAATCGAACCTTTGCAACATGTGAAACAGCCCATTGGCTACCATGCATAATAAGCTGTTTTAAATTGCACATTTCAAATCGCGCAGACGTCACCGAGCCCGACCCGAACCCGAGCATCATTTCTAAATATCTGTCCAAACCCGACCCGGCCCGTCGGGTACCGTCAGGTCCCCTCGGGTCCCGTCGGGCTTGGGTCGGGTATCCAATAAGGAGCTGTTCAACGGCCGTGACGTATGAAACGCCATGTTCCGATCGGTGATTCTGTGAGCGATCGCGAGGTCTATTCAAGCCGCTTATCCCAACTATAGCTTCACCTGACGTGATTTAGCCGCGCCTATTTATCCTGGCTTGGCAATCGTGCAACCGAATAAGCCAGGATACCGCCGAGCAGAATAGTCCAAGCCGCGCTTACTCAATTATCCTGGATTTATGTATCCTAGTTTTGTGTAATACCCCCCAGGTCTACGGGGCGGCGCGAGTCGTCCAGGAGCGACGCTACGGGGGTACCTTCTGCTGCAAATGTTGACGAGATGGGTCAGTGACCAGGCCTCAATATGTGACGAGTTGGGTGTGAGACTGGGTTGGTCAAACATGTTTGTAAAAGCCTAACAGAGTGGGGGGGGGGGGGGGATTAAACCCTGGAGATCAGACACGCCGGCACCCAGCGTCTGGGAGTCAATGAAAACATGTCAATACGGCGAATAACCAAGGCGTGATTCATAACCCCCCCCCCCATCCCCCATCCCCCATCCCCCCCCCCCCCCCCCCCCCCCCGCCCACCCCCCCCCCCCCCCCACCACAGCTGTCCCCAGCTGCTGGTGTTCACAGGGTTCCCAACGCCGCCTGGTTCTCCATGAAGACAGGCTGTGATCTCACTGCTGGGGACTGGTGGGACTCTGGTACCCTGGGAGGGGGGGGGGGGGGGCGTGTGTGTGTGTGTGTGTGTGGGGGGGGGGGGGTGTGTGTGTGTGTGGGGGGGGGGGGGGGGCGTATTCAGCTAAAGGGCACATTCATGGTATTAAATCCCTCCCGTGTGAGACAGAGATCCGACTTGTGTGTAATGGCCTCCCGACAACTGTTGCCTTTCCTCTCCTCCCCATCGCTCGGCGCTGAGGTAAACGCCGCCGTAAGTCGCTGTTGATGTACCGGCGCATGGCAGCTGCCCCGGGTGGAGACGGGCGCTCATAATTGATCCGGTGACTCGCGATCGAATGATTTTAGTCCGCCCAAAAGCCGGAGGGCAGGGAGTTGGGGATGGTGGGGTGGGGGGGGGGGGCGGGGGGGGGGATTTCCATCCTAGCGCTGGTGCCTCTTCCCAAAATGTCCCAGTGTCACCTTACAAAGAGGTGTATTAATAGTACGGTGCGTGTGGACATCGATGCCCCCCCCCCCCCCCTCACCACATCTCCCTTATACACATGAGGGCTGAGGGGAAGGTCCCCCCCCCCCACCCTCCACCCTCCACCCCCACCCACCCCCACCCTCACCTCCCCCCTGGATCCAAAGCCTATTCTTAAAGCAGGAGGTGGAGTCACTCCTGTCCCTCCCGGTTCCCCCAGACCTGAGTTTGGGTCGTCGCGGTCGGGTTGCGTCGCCTCTCTCCCGCTCCCCTTCTGCCCCCCCCCCCGGGAAGTCCCCCCCACACACACACACACACACACACACACACACACACACACACACACACACGCTGGTGGTGTTCTGCAGGAGCCCCGGTACCCTGAGCCTACACCCCTCAGATCACCCTCCCACCCAGCAGCCGACCGCAGCCTTCGGGGAAAGCAGAAGAAGCAGAAGAAGAAGCAGAAGAAGAAGATCTTGAGTCGTGCCACTCACAACCCCCGAGCGCCACTGAAACCCCCGCCAGAGATGGACCCGCACAAGTACGGCACGCCGGGCGGCCCGGAGAAGCTGGAGATCGCCGGGGTGGAGGACGCCGACGGCAACCCCATCAGCGCGCTCACCATCCTGTCGCTGCTGGAGCGCGTGGCCGGCATCATCGACAACGTGCAGTCGTGCCAGCAGCGGATGGAGGAGCGCCAGCAGGACCTGGAGGGCAACATCAAGGGCATCCAGGGCGACGTGCTCAAGCTGTCCAAGGACCACACGGCCACCAGCGGCACGGTGGAGAAGCTGCTGCAGAAGACCCGCAAGGTCAGCGCCAACGTGAAGGAGGTGCGCACGCGCGTGGAGAAGCAGAACGCGCGCGTCAAGAAGGTGGAGGGGGCGCAGGACGAGCTGCTGACGCGCAACAAGTTCCGCGTGGTCATCTATCAGGTGAGGAGGCGCCGCCGCCGCCGCCGCCGATCGGTTCGGTGGAAACCAAACTTTTAAGTGCCCTCTACACACACACACACACACACAGACACACACACACACAAACAAATTGTTTCTGCCAAACCCTGAAGCAAATGCTTAATGCACCTTGCAAGTTGCTGGCCTGTATCTTCGGGTCCCATCAAGGCGTGTGTTTGTGACATGAGGCGGCGGGGGGGGGGGGGGGGGGGGGGGGGGGCACATGGGCTGTCTCCCAGCAGAGACAGACGGACAGACAGAGGACGATTTTAACTGGAATGAACCCCATCATTTGTTTGGTTATGGAGCGGCCTCAGTCAGGGAGCAGGACGACCTTTTAGAGGCCGTCGCTGAAGGACCCACTCGTCTGTAATGGCGGCAATTTGCCGAAATGGCCTTTTGGAGAGAGCGGCGCGCTTCGCTCAGACGGCGAGCGGCCCGAGGCGGCGAGAACAACGCATTAAACGAGACGTTGTTCCTCGAGAGGTTTTGCTTGATCGTTCGGGTCGGAGTATCCCTGATTTTAGCCGCGGGGGGGGGGCAATAGGCCGCCGATCTATCGGCCGCCGATAATCTATAAAGACGGACGTTTGCTGCGGTTCGTCCTGCGATGGGGTTTACAGTACAGTGTGCCATTTCAAGCAACACCCCCCCCCCCCCCCCCCCCCGCCCCCGTGGGTTCCTGTTCACCCAGAATGGTCCATTACTATGAGATACATTAATAACCGAATCATTTATAATTCAGCGTTTCAAGGTGTTGCCCCCCCCCCCCCCCCCCCAAAAAAGGGTCGAATATTTTCTGCATTCTCCGTGCGTCTGTGTGAGGTATGGAGGTGTGAATCAGATCCATCACATGTTCGGTTTGACGGAGGAGAATTAGGATCGGTGTGTGCGCTAGGAATACTCCTCCATCCTCTCCTTCTGGACCGACTATTTAGAGAGAGATGGCTCTGCATACTGAGGGTGGGGGGGGGGGGGGGGGGGGGGAGACTTTGGGTAGAGCAGATGAGAGACGAAAGGAGAGTGACAGGAAACGGGAGAGGATGAAAGGAGAGATGAGGGAAGCGGAGAACATATAGGAGAGAGGGGATAGCGGGCGAGGTGGAGGAGAGGAGTGGTGAAGACATGACTTATGGGAGGAGAGAGAGGAGAACTTATGAGAAAGGAGAGGGGAGAGGAGAGGTGAATTATGAGAGGAGAGATGTTACAAGAAAGGAGAGAGGAGGAGGAGGAGGGGAGGAGAGGAGATGAGTTACGAGAAGAGAGAAGAGGAGAAAAGAGGACGAGAGAGAAGGAGTTAGGACACTAGAAGAGAGGAGAAATGCTAGAAAAGGAGGAGGGAGGAGGATAGAATATCGGATACAAATTATGAGAAGAGCAATTCAGAGACAAAAGAAGAGGCGAGGAGTTAGGGGAGGAGCTAGGAGGCTTTATATCCCCCCCCCCCCCCACGGCAGCTGCAATGGCTCTATGACAGAGCAGACTATTCTGGGATGCCTTGACGTCTCGCTGGGACACGAGATAAACGGCTGTCAGAAGACCTCAGGGGCCTCCACAGCACTGTTATGCTGCAGTGGAACTCAGTGCCTGCTGACAATCATCCCTGACCTGCCGCTAGGACCGCCCCCTAACACACCTGACCTGCCGCTAGGACCGCCCCCCTAACAGACCTGACCTGCCGCTAGGACCGCCCCCCTAACACACCTGATCTACCGCTAGGACCGCCCCCTAACACACCTGACCTGCCCGCTAGGACCGCCCCCTAACACACCTGACCTGCCCGCTAGGACCGCCCCCTAACACACCTGACCTGCCGCTAGGACCGCCCCCAAACACACCTGACCTGCCCGCTAGGACCGCCCCCTAACACACCTGACCTGCCGCTAGTACCGCCCCCTAACACACCTGACCTGCCACTAGGACCGCCCCCCTAACACACCTGACCTGTCGCTAGGACCGCCCCCCCTAACTCACCTGACCAACTGCTAGGACCGCCCCCTAACACACCTGACCTGCCGCTAGGACCGCCCCCTAACACACCTGACCTACCGCTAGGACCGCCCCCTAACACACCTGACCTACCGCTAGGACCGCCCCCCCCAACACACCTGACCTACCGCTAGGACCGCCCCCTAACACACCTGACCTGCCGCTAGGACCGCCCCCTAACACACCTGACCTACCGCTAGGACCGCCCCCTAACACACCTGACCTGCCGCTAGGACCGCCCCCCTAACACACCTGACCTGGCGCTAGGACCGCCCCCTAACACACCTGACCTGGCATTAGGAACACCTCCTAAGACACCTGACCTGCCGCTAGGACCGCCCCCTAACACAGCTGACCTGCTGCTAGGACCGCCCCCTAACACACCTGACCAGCCGCTAGGACCGCCTCCTAACATACCTGACCTGCCGCTAAGACCGCCCCCCTAACACACCTGACCTACCGCTAGGACCGCCCCCTAACACACCTGACCTGCCGCTAGGACCGCCCCCTAACACAGCTGACCTGCTGCTAGGACCGCCCCCTAACACACCTGACAAGCCGCTAGAACCGCCCCCTAACATACCTGCCTGCGAGTTCTGCGAACTACTGGTGAAACTTCCTGAATTTTCCTCATGGGATTAAGTGACTTTCGGTAATCCGCTTTTTATGAGGATTACGTTTCAGTGACACTTCATCTCAGACTTTCTTCTTTCAGTTCTCTGCGTCTCTCCTCTTTGGCCTGCGCTGCTTTTCCTATCAGAGCTGGGGTCAAAGGTCGCCTCTCTGGGTAGGATGACTATCTCCATCTGGGGAGGCTGTGAGGTCGTTTAGTTCACGCTAGCTACAGCAGTACAGTAGAGCACAGTAGGGATTGTAGTAGAGACATGAGTAAAGACACTAGCGATAGGAGGAGAAGTAGAGACAGTAAAGATTTTAGTAGAGATAGCAGTAGACAGTAGTCATTGAAGTAGTAGTAGAGAAGTCACGATAAAAATCGGTTCTTTACAGCTACTAGCGTTAGTAACTCGAACCCTAACCCGACTTCCTGCTGAACTTAAACCCAGAATATTTCTGCACTAGTTTCCCACAAAACAAACTATTTTTAGTCTGATACCATACTTTAATTTTCCATATTCCCTAATGTACTGACCCTCAATTAGACTGTTAGAACGGTATTTTGAATTCATAAGCATATCGTGATATTTATCGATATTGTGTCAAATTCCCCATAAGTATCGTGATAATACATTTTTTCTATATCGTCCCCACCCTAATACAGTATAGATATGTTTTTTTAAATAAAGTGAGCTTCCTGTCTGCAGAGGAGACGGCGTTGGGTCGTGTTTCCTGCTGGGGCCCTGCTGCAGGTTATTCTGGGCCCCTGGGTATCTCCAAATATAGACTTTCTGCCAGGGGAAGCTCTGTGTTCGCCAGCCAGAGGGAGAAGAGAGACATTTGTCACGGGCCGTGGTGACCGGAGGAGTGGATGTGGATGCTGGGATGTTAAAACCCAGCGGTCTGGAGGCTAACTGGATGGATATTAAGTGTTGTTTACTCTCTCGGGGGGGGGGGGGGGGGGGGGGGCATATTGAGAACGGCAGCTTGTCAAAATGGAGGACAGTGGAGGACAGCGTTAATAGCTTTTGCGTGTGATATTTCAATCGCATGACATAAGGTTTAGTGATTATGGGTTGTGGTGCTATGGAGTTGAACCAGCAACACCGGTTGTTTTAGTGCCTTGCTCAACCCAACAGTACCGGGAACAGATCCCCTAACACTAGTCCTGGTGATGTGCTGTCCCAGTGCAGCTGCAGGAAGGAAGTGACAGTGCCTTGCTCAGGAGCCTGGGTACAAGCCCTAATGGTAACAGAACGTGTTGTAAGTAGTAAAGTAGTGCGCCACCTATTCCTTTAGAAGACCATGTGTAGAAATAAATGCCTGAATCAAACCCCAACTGAAATAGCGACAGTATTCGCACCCCTGAACGCGCTAGCAAGCATTTCTGAATCACAAATGCTCAATCAGTTAGCGTGCCTATTTGTTACTCTGCCAGCTGCGGCTTTGACCTTTAACCTCATTACCGTGTTCGATATTTGATCCATGTGTCACCACTCACCCAATAAAACGAGCTATTTAAAATAACGGAGACGCGAGCGGTTAGCGCCTCAACGGACGTTCAACTGCCGCCGTCGCAACGCGCCGCTTTAGCACTTATCAATCTTTCGCAGCCGTGAGAGCAGCTTAATAATTAGAGTCGTGACCCACTTTTCCTGCCGGTGTAATTATTTTATCATTCCGTGTTGTGATTAATAAGTGTGATGGTCGCGGCTGGCTGGCTCTTAATAAGGATTAATTCATGCTCACCCACAGGGCGACAGAAACCAGGAGCGAGACACGAGTCATTGCGAAGTAGACAACTGGGACGCGATTACGCTCTGATAACGGGACGGCCGCTTTGATGTACAATCATAGCGTTCATTTATTGGTTAGATTGTAGATAAAAACCCATTGTACTGAAAGTTTTGCAAAATATGTGTAAGATAAGACTAAATATATAATTTATTATTGTTAGGTCTTGATTGAATTAACTAAGTCTCTCTCTCTCATTCTGCTGGAGATGGTCTTCAGATTCTGCCCAGTCTTCCTCCGTTCACAACTCAAACTAAATGTGCGATTCCTTCCCTCACACATCCACAATCAAACACTCCAGTTTTTATGACTGACAGGACTATTTCAAAGTAAGAGCCCCGAGCTGTCAATCAATCCCACAGTTTGGTGCAGCGCGTGGATAAACCTAGTGTATGCTCTCTCCACTGCTAACTACTGCCATTGAGCAAGGCACTTCAAAATGATAATGACGAATCAGTTTATTTCATAGTCTACATTGACCAAATCACTTTCACTTTAGCTCACTTTAAAACTTTAAAATCTACAAAAAGCCAGAGAGTGGGTGTAACCAATAGCAACACTGCTGATGCCTGATCTACTTTGACAGCACCCAATCAAATCCTCCATTCCTCCTACACGTTGTTCCACCCTCATATAATAACATATGTCACATGTCAAACATATGTCACATGTCAAACATATGGCAATCACCCTTCTCTGAACACTGATTGGCTCAAGAAGACAACAAAAAAGACGGCAAACAACGAAACCTGAATTGAACTCGTCTATCTGTCAGACTGTGTGTATAGCGGTTTCCCCGAGCCAGACTGTGAGGCATGGTGGATCCACCAGTCCAGATGGCCCGCTTAGATCTAAATCTACCAGCACACAAGTGGAAGATTAACCGTTTATGCCGTATATATATATATATATATATATATATATATATATATATATATATAAAACTTGCAGCTGGTCAACCCGACATTCATAGTGTGCTAAAAGAGTTATTCGTGTGATAAGGGAACAGCAGGATACAGACTTAAGTACTTCCTGCTATCTGACCAACAGGGTTGTGGTTGGAAGAGCTCTCTGAAATGGACACTAAACATGATCAGTGTTATCTGGCCCCAGTAAAGGTATTATCCTGGTACTAGGGGGTGCTGAGGTAAGACACGATAACATACACTTTATTAATCCCAGACAGGATGTTTCGGTGTGACAGCAGCAAAGATACAATATATAAAAAAAAAAAAAGAATATCCAAAAGACAAAATAAAAAATAGGATGAAAAATGCAGTAGAAAAGCTCATCAAGTGCCATAGAGGGCTATGGCTTGGTTCTGTAAGCAGGTATAGATTGTTCACCCTTAATAAATGTCGATGATTAGCTGTTGGTGGAAATCCAGGTTCAGAGAAGACCGGTCCATGTTTTCGCTCCAGCTGGTTGCTCCCATTAGATCCCTTCAGATTGACTGACGTTAGAGAGGGTTGACCAGAGAGGATTTTTTACTTTGTGAACCTGGAGCTTCGACCTCTGAACTGCTCCTAAAGGTCGGCGCCGTCCCTGTGGACTCCAGTGTTTGGTAACTCTTTAAAGAGTGTGTCTAGCTTAAACTAGGTGATTTATTTCCCAAATTAAATGGGACATTGGAGTGGGATAAACAACAGATTTCATCAGGATTTCATCAGCGATAATGGAGGGAACGGCAAGGCGGTTGTTGTTGGTTGCACTTGGTAATTGAATCACAAAAATGTATTTTCAGAGGAAGTTAAGATGATTAAACGGTGATGCAAAATAAGTAATCCTTTCTGTAGAGACAGACTATAGCTGGGAAAATAATGGAACAATATGTTATTTTACCAACGGCTAAATTTTGTGTTTTTCAACCCATAAGTGGACAAATTGGATTGCAGAATGGCTATAATTTAAAATTGCATTATAAAAAAAGTTCAAAATGCATACATGTTTTCATTTGATCATTCATATATTTGAAGACTGAACAATGTAGTTAAAAATACATGTTGATTATCTGAATGGTTAAAGAAATACAAACAAGATGGAGAGGTTTTTGGAGATAGGTCTGCCTATGAGACTAAAACACAGTGTGGAGATAGGTCTGCCTATGAGACTAAAACACAGTGTGGAGATAGGTCTGGATATGAGACTAAAACACAGTGTGGAGATAGGTCTGGATATGAGACTAGAACACAGTGTGGAGATAGGTCTGGATATGAGACTAAAACACAATGTGGAGATAGGTCTGGATATGAGACTAAAACACAGTGTGGAGATAGGTCTGGATATGAGACTAAAACACAGTGCGGAGATAGGTCTGGATATGAGACTAGAACACAGTGTGGAGATAGGTCTGGATATGAGACTAAAACACAGTGTGGAGATAGGTCTGCCTATGAGACTAAAACACAGTGTGGAGATAGGTCTGGATATGAGACTAGAACACAGTGTGGAGATAGGTCTGGATATGAGACTAAAACACAGTGTGGAGATAGGTCTGGATATGAGAGACTAAAACACAGTGTGGAGATAGGTCTGGATATGAGACTAAAATACAGTGTGGAGATAGGTCTGGATATGAGACTAAAACACAGTGTGGAAATAGGTCTGGATATGAGACTAGAACACAGTGTGGAGATAGGTCTGGATATGAGACTAAAACACAGTGTGGAGATAGGTCTGGATATGAGACTAGAACACAGTGTGGAGATAGGTCTGGATATGAGAGACTAAAACACAGTGTGGAGATAGGTCTGGATATGAGACTAGAACACAGTGTGGAGATAGGTCTGGATATGAGACTAAAACACAGTGTGGAGATAGGTATGGATATGAGACTAAAACACAGTGTGGAGATAGGTATGGATATGAGACTAGAACACAGTGTGGAGATAGGTCTGGATATGAGACTAAAACACAGTGTGGAGATAGGTCTGGATATGAGACTAAAACACAGTGTGGAGATAGGTCTGGATATGAGACTAGAACACAGTATGGAGATAGGTCTGGATATGAGACTAAAACACAGTGTGGAGATAGATCTGGATATGAGACTAAAACACAGTGTGGAGATAGGTCTGGATATGAGACTAGAACACAGTGTGGAGATAGGTCTGGATATGAGACTAAAACACAGTGTGGAGATAGGTCTGGATATGAGAGACTAAAACACAGTGTGGAGATAGGTCTGGATATGAGACTAGAACACAGTGTGGAGATAGGTCTGGATATGAGACTAAAACACAGTGTGGAGATAGGTCTGGATATGAGACTAAAACACAGTGCGGAGATAGGTCTGGATATGAGACTAGAACACAGTGTGGAGATAGGTCTGGATATGAGAGACTAGAACACAGTGTGGAGATAGGTCTGGATATGAGAGACTAGAACACAGTGTGGAGATAGGTCTGGATATGAGAGACTAACACACAGCAACACAATAAGGTCCTACTTGGGAGGGTGGGTCACGGCATTAAAAAAGGTTTCCTGCCCTAACCGAAGGTCTCTCCCCCGCAGGGCGAGGCGGAGATCCCCTCGGTGGCCGTCACCAAGTCCCCCAAGGGCCCCAGCCTGGACGGTCTGGACGTCGAACCCGACGCCTACGACGTCCCGGCCGACCTCTCCTCGGACGAGGAGTACATGTCGGTGGAGGAGGCCGAGTCGACCCGCGGCGCGCGCCTCAAGAAGTCCATGATGAAGGGCACGGAGAGCCTGAAGGCGGCCTTCTCCAAGGAGAACATGGCCAAGACCAAGGAGAACCTGGGCACCAAGTTCCACCACCTGGGCGAGAAGGTGGTGCCCCCCGAGCGCCGCGAGAAGATGCACAACGCCGGCGAGCGTCTGAAGCAGTCGGGCGAGCGTCTGAAGGAGAACATCGCCAAGAAGGCGCCCACCAAGGAGACCTTCCGCATCAAGCTGAAGAAGGAGCGGACGGTGGCGGAGGGCCAGGAGGGGGCGGAGGGCGCGGACGAGCCCGCCGCCGCCGCCACAGCCGCCGCCGCCGCAGCCGCAGCCACAGCCGCCACCGCCGACGCAGCGGTGGCCGAGACCGCGGTCGCCGTGGAAACCAAGAGGGAGCACGCCGTGGATGAGGAGGGCGCCGTGCGGATCAGAGAGGATGACGGGAAGGAGGAAGAGTACAACCGCATGTAAGGGGCCGGAGGGAAAAACACGGCCCGCCACCAGCACACAGTGAGCGGCGTCTGATATACCAGCGGAAAGAGTCAGAATCTATAAAGGACCTTTAATACAAAGTGTTACAGGTTTGGTTTACAGGCGGCTAGTACTGAGCTGCTAGTTCAAAACGGCGCCGCCGGTACTACAAAACAAGCTGTGTTAGGGGCGTCAAATCAGTTATAAACACGGACCTGCAACACATTAACTAACACTTTTAACCGTTATTATCGTTGAGTCGGCTGCAGTGGCGAATAAGAGATTGACCAGAACCCAGGGGATGAGGAGACTCCTTAACGAGATGGCTTTCCGTCTGATGAGTCGCTGACTTCCCTCCTTTTGAGGTAGAGATGGCGTCGGTGCTTAGCAACGTATTTGTAAGTACCGCTGAGTTATGGTTTATTTGCACAGGATGGCTGGCGGGAAAATGATTTGGGAAAGAGAGGTGAGACCAACCGGAGGAAGAGACACAGAGGTATCCTGTGTCGAGATATCAAATGTTTACGGGAAGTTTGTTTGCGAAAATCAATCTCAGAAGTGAACGTATGAAGTTGTACATATCATGGCCGAAACCAGGAACATAGCTATCATTACGATTGGTCACCGCAGAGCTCAGCTGGTTTGAGCAGTCTGTTAAAAAAAAAACTGTTCAATGTTAACTGTTAATATTCAGTAAATATGAGTTAAACGGCAGGCAGGACTCTGTCGGTTTATGACCACTAGACTGTAGTAATGTTAAAGGAAGCGTTTAAATCGTAGCTGTGGAGGACATGGAGTAGTTAGCTATGTTAGCATTCCTTGTTCAGCACGGAGACCAGCGCTTACCTAGCGACACCGGTGGCGAACGCGGGAATTAGCAACGCAATCTACGTGGATAGAAACAATTTTTCTTTTTTTAAAGGTATTGAAAAACTGTATTTGACGTTTTGAAGTACCTTTAACTAATGAACTGGCTTTAAATAGACGAAGTAGGCCTATATGTACTCTAATGGTAGATGATTAGGAGAGCTATCACTGTGTAGGCTGAATAAAATAGCTGCTTTCAGAGCAAAGGAAGTGTATACGTTTGTATTAAAAGTCAATGCTCTAATTTTGTGTGAATGAATTTCCTTTTTGCTGCTTACGATGCATAGTTTCTTTTAGATTTGACAATAAGATGATAGAATGGCTGTCATCATATTTATGTTATAATTTCCTTTATACCAGAGGCTTTAAATATCAGATCATAAGTTTATATTGAAGGCATTTTCAAATGTCGAAATTATTTTCAAAGATTTATGTTAATGTTTATACAAAACAGGTTTTACAATATATGCATTTTTTAAATGTCCTCATCACTACTACAGTAAGAACCAGGAAGTGCTTTAGACTTGAGTAAATAAGTGATAGAATCGCTGCTTTTTGTGAACAAATCAATCACATGTTTTTGAAAGCTTTTATTATGTTTTGGATTTCCAGTTGACCTTCTTTAAGTTCTGAATGATTATCTTCATCAGTTAGGCCAATCTCCAATGAAAAATAAGTTGGGATGATGACTTGCAATATTGTATGGCACTGAGTATTGTTATGTTGAGGTTTTTGTACAAATAAAGGTCTTTTGAAGCCTCTGCTAAACTTCTTTTTGCCTTTTTTCCCACCTAAAAAACTGTTCTGAACCGTGAATCCGCAGAGCGTTTGTGTTTCCTATCTCATACTCACACTCCCAACTTCCCATGTATTCAATCATAGACTTTTATTTGTGATGTTTATTTCTCTTGGTATTTGTTCGAGCCAATTCAAATGTAGAAGGACTATGCGGTGTGGCCCACGACTAAAGCAACACTAAGGAGGAGGAGGAGGAGGAGGAGGAGGAGGAGGAGGAGGAGGAGGAGGCCTATAGGAGAACCATCAGGACCGGCCATCGCTTGGCTGACTCAGCGTTTCCCAACTTCCCTCCCCAGGGGCGCTGGACAGAATTGATCTGCCAATCCAGTCAGGAAGAGATTTACAATAAGCCTCTTTAATGTGCTCTGTTGGATGCTGCCATATGGCCCAGGAAATGAAATGCATTACTTTAAGACATATGGACCATTCACCAGTCAGTTATCTTTCCTGGCCGCGCAGGGTGACTCACTTATGAAAGTATTTGTTAAGATTGAAACATTTGATTGCAATCTGTTGAATAATTAGTTTTCAGGACCTCTAGCAGGCAATCAAAACAGTATTTTGATTTGGTATTGCATATGCAATATAACATTTTCTATATAGAGCAACCAAGTAGGCAACCAACGTACTAACACGGTACTAAAGGGTACTATACCGAAAGTGTTCACATAGGAAGTGTACCCTTTGCCTTGAAAAAGGTACTTATTGTACCCTACAGGATTTGTACCTGAAAGGTACTTCTTAGTACCCCATGGAAACATGAAAGGGCCTTTGATGGTACATTTGTGAATTTTGTACCTTAAATAACTAGATTGTACCTTTATTTATGAGAATGTACCTTTTCAAAGGGTACTTACGTGTACCTTTCAGCAGAATGCATAATTCAATGTGTACATGTTTCTATGTAAAGGTACTCATTTGTACTCCGCTGGAAACATATCTGTACCTTTGATGGTACATTTGTGAAATTTGTACCTTAAAGAACTTAATTGTACCCTCACTGTACCTTTATTTCTGAGAGTGTACCACAGTACAGACAAAGTACCACAGTACTACCATAGTACCACAGTACAGACATAGTACCACAGTACTGACATAGTACTACAGTACTACCATAGTACCACAGTACAGACATAGTACCACAGTACAGACATAGTACCACAGTACAGACAAAGTACCACAGTACTACCATAGTACCACAGTACAGACATAGTACCGCAGTACAGACATAGTACCACAGTACAGACATAGTACCACAGTACTAGCATAGTACCACAGTACAGACATAGTACCACAGTACTAACATAGTACCACAGTACTAGCATAGTACCACAGTACAGACATAGTACCACAGTACTAACATAGTACTACAGTACTACCATAGTACCACAGTACAGACATAGTACCACAGTACTGACATAGTACTACAGTACTACCATAGTACCACAGTACAGACATAGTACCACAGTACTGACATAGTACCACAGTACTGACATAGTACCACAGTACAGACATAGTACCACAGTACTGACATAGTACCACAGTACTGACATAGTACTACAGTACTACCATAGTACCACAGTACTGACATAGTACCTCCTACCTAGTATTACAGTACTAGCATAGTAGCCCACTGCTCCTAACATTGGGTTAAAGTGTATCATCATTTACTAGCATAGTACCACAGTGAACACATAAACATGCACCCTGAACACGTGTTCCAGGGTTCAGGGTATCATGTTCCAGGGTTCATCTGAACCCAGGGTAGCGTGTTCCAGGGTTCATCTGAACCCAGGGTAGCGTGTTCCAGGGTTCAGCTGAACCCAGGGTAGCGTGTTCCAGGGTTCAGCTGAACCCAGGGTAGCGTGTTCCAGGGTTCATCTGAACCCAGGGTAGCGTGTTCCAGGGTTCAGCCGAACCCAGGGTAGCGTGTTCCCCAGGGTTCAGCCGAACCCAGGGTAGCGTGTTCCCCAGGGTTCAGCCGAACCCAGGGTAGCGTGTTCCCCAAGGTTCAGCCGAACCCAGGGTAGCGTGTTCCCCAGGGTTCAGCCGAACCCAGGGTAGCGTGTTCCCCAGGGTTCAGCCGAACCCAGGGTAGCGTGTTCCCCAGGGTTCAGCCGAACCCAGGGTAGCGTGTTGGAGCGCTCATCCAGACAGACTGACGTCAGGGTTCGATGCAGCAGGCGCCGCCAGTCACCGGGGAGCAGCGGTGTGTGTGCAGAAGCAGGCAGGGAGCAGCATGCAGATTAAACAAGCGCCCCCCCCCCCCCCCCCCCCCCCCCCCCCCATCTCCTTCTCCTCCTCGCTCATCAGCTCCGCCTGTCACAACACAGGAGGAGGGTGCGGGAGGATGAATTATTCACAACCTCAAAAATGCACATACATAAAACTGTGCACACACACACATGCATGTACACATGCCACACTCACACAAATATGTACATACACACACATAAACCACACTCACTCACACACACACACACACACACACACACACACACACACACACACAAACCTTTGCACACAGCCATACCTTTTTGTCACTTTTTTTTGTTAGACTCGTTAGTCAAATAAAGGATGTGCGGAGCAGCTCTTGAATTAACTGCACCGTTTGTCTTGGATACATAACGTTGCATTTGTTCTGTTAAATAATATAATGATGGCATCCGGGGGTTAGATGATGCTCTCATCAGGAGTTATTCTCCCCCCGTCCGGCAGGAGGCGGCAAACACACTGTGTCCACACACACGGAAATACACAAAGCTAATGCTAACGCTCATGTAGCCTCGGCCAGAGTGGACCCACCACAACACGGTGCTGTGGTGTTGGACCAGGACCAGGACCAGGACCGGGACAAGAACCAGAACCAGAACCAGAACCAGGACCAGGACCTGGACCGGGACCGACACCGACACCAACGGGCCGCCGAGCACAGCCGTCGCGCTAACGCTAAGCTAGCTAGTCGGGTCCCTTGACAACGGGTGTCATGGTAACCGCAGCAACACGCAGCTGACGGCCGTAAAACGGACGTGAAGCGAGGCGGGCGAAGCAGGCCGTGGACCTACAGTGTGGTTGTCCTGCAGTATATTTAGATAATATATCATATATAATCTATATATATACAGTAGGCTGTGTGGCCATGTCGGAGGACGCCAGGCGGGGGGAGGACGAGGAGCGAGGCCCGGGAGGAGAGCACCACATGTTCGTGGTGATGGAGGAGCTGCTGGAGAAGCTGAAGATCCTGGACTACGAGGAGGAGGTGCTGGCCAAGCACAACATGAAGGCCATGTCCAGGTACATCTAGACATCTATATACCTGTATACATCTGTATGTGACGATATGTTTGCACAGTATTGAATCGGAAATGGAACCAGGATGTGAGATTGAACAAGAAGGTCAACGAGACATGGCAGTAAGATGGACATGTACCTGTCTGTCTGCAAGGTGCAGTAGGATGGACATGTACCTGTCTGTCTGCAAGGTGCAGTAGGATGGACATGTACCTGTCTGTCTGCAAGGTGCAGTAGGATGGACATGTACCTGTCTGTCTGCAAGGTGCAGTAAGAGGGACATGTACCTGTCTGTCTGCAAGGTGCAGTAAGAGGGACATGTACCTGTCTGTCTGCAAGGTGCAGTAGGATGGACATGTACCTGTCTGTCTGCAAGGTGCAGTAAGAGGGACATGTACCTGTCTGTCTGCAAGGTGCAGTAGGATGGACATGTACCTGTCTGTCTGCAAGGTGCAGTAAGATGGACATGTACCTGTCTGTCTGCAAGGTGCAGTAAGAGGGACATGTACCTGTCTGTCTGCAAGGTGCAGTAAGAGGGACATGTACCTGTCTGTCTGCAAGGTGCAGTAAGAGGGACATGTACCTGTCTGTCTGCAAGGTGCAGTAAGATGGACATGTACCTGTCTGCAAGGTGCGGTAGGATGGACATGTACCTGTCTGTCTGCAAGGTGCAGTAAGATGGACAGACATGTACCTGTCATCTGCAAGGTGCAGTAAGATGGACATGTACCTGTCTGTCTGCAAGGTGCGGTAAGATGGACATGTACCTGTCTGCAAGGTGCAGTAAGATGGACATGTACCTGTCTGCAAGGTGCAGTAAGATGGACATGTACCTGTCTGCAAGGTGCAGTAAGATGGACATGTACCTGTCTGTCTGCAAGGTGCAGTAAGATAGACATATACTGTCTGCAAGGTGCAGTAAGAGGGACATGTACCTGTATGTCTGCAAGGTGCAGTAAGATGGACATGTACCTGTCTGTCTGCAAGGTGCAGTAAGAGGGACATGTACCTGTATGTCTGCAAGGTGCAGTAAGATGGACATGTACCTGTCTGTCTGCAAGGTGCAGTAAGAGGGACATGTACCTGTCTGCAAGGTGCAGTAAGATGGACATGTACCTGTCTGTCTGCAAGGTGCAGTAAGATGGACATGTACCTGTCTGTCTGCAAGGTGCAGTAAGATGGACATGTACCTGTCTGTCTGCAAGGTGCAGTAAGATGGACATGTACCTGTCGTCTGCAAGGTGCAGACGACAGGTACAATATACTACCATCATTATTAATATTGTAGTGTCCTAAGGGACGTTTGCAGTGGAAGAAGTTGGCATAGTAACTTCTATTTCTGGTCTTAACTTTATTGGTCAGCAACATAATATAATATTTAACAAATTCAACAGAATATGAATGTTTGATGTCGTACCTTCTGCTTTGTAGGCACTACTTTGTGTCCAGCCCATACGTGGCGTCCAACCCGGGTGAGCAGTTCTTCCTGTTCACGGTGATTGCGTCGTGGCTGATCAACGCAGCGGGGCGGCCGTTCCCGCCGCCGCAGGAGGACGACGAGCCGTACGCCACCGTGTCCAACATCCTGGCCGAGCTGCGCGCCTTCGTAAGCACCGCTAGCGCTTTCATTCACACCCAAATATGTTCTGTATTTTCTATACATATCTATATCTATGTTTGAAAAATACATTTGAACAGTCTTTTTGAAAATTGTTGGAGCTCATTTAAACACAGGATTTTTGAGATTCATTAAACTAAAATCTTTAATTTCTGAAAATCCCGTCTAGGCTTAGTAAAGCACCGTCTTATCTAATCTGTTGGTTTTGTCCAGCTATGTTCTTAATGGCTGGTAAGTTAACAATAAGCATCTGTAGCAAAATCTGCTGAAGCAGTTGCACAAAAGACGGTCTGTCTTGGTGTGTGTGTCCAAGGTGTTGGTTCTAGTAAAGTGGTAGCCTGTCTTGTGTTTCTAGGGGTTTAATTGTACTAAAGCGTGTGTGTGTTGTGTGTGTGTGTGTGTGTGTGTGTGTGTGTGTGTGTGTGTGTGTGTGTGTGTGTGTGTGTGTGTGTGTGTGTGTGTGTGTGTGTGTGTGTGTGTGTGTGTGTGTGTGTGTGTGTGTGTGTGTGTGTGTGTGTGTGTCCAGGGGGTGAAGGTGGACTTCCCCCCCACCAAGCTGAAGGCGGGCTGTGGGGAACATGTGTGCTTCGTGTTGGACCGTCTGGCAGAGCAGGCCCTGAAGAAGAGAGGCTTCACCTTCAGAAGGTTAGACAGTACACACACTACAACTAACGATTTAGTAATTTAGTCTACTAAATGTCATAAATAATAGCAAATGTCATCACAAGTTACCAGAGTCCAAAGTGATTACATTTGCTTTATCTGACGAGCAGCCAAGAAAAACTAAAGTATTCATTTTTATAACGATCCATGAACCAAACATTTGAATTTCTGGTCAAATGTTTTGATGCGACGACCGTACAGAGGAGCGCCGTTGAGGCATTTTCGTAAACAACCAAGATGGCTGCCACCGATGTGTCTGTTGAACTGGTGAAAGTTTACATTGCGTGTTTCATTGCTCTGATTGGCTGTAGGTCTCTCCAATGGGTGATGCCAGGCTAGGAATAAAGAGTAAATAAACGGTGTTTATTATTTTGTGTGCAGACCAGCGTACCCCGCGGAGGCAGCGGAAGAGGAGTCGGTGATGGAAGACGATGCAGAACTCACCCTCAGCAAAGTAGAGGAGGACATGATAGTACGTCCTAACCCTCTACCCCTAACCCCCTAGCCCTCTCTCTCTAACCCCAACCCCGCCTCTAACCCTCCACAAAGTAGAGGTGGTGTTCAAATGTGGTCCTGACCCCAACCCTAGCCTTAAAGCTGCAGTGTGTAAAATGTTGTGGCATCTAGCGGTGAGGTTGCAGATTACAATCAACTGAATTTATTTATCCATCTCAATCTTTAACTTGTGACATGAAAATGAAAATTGTATTATTATGATACTAGTGTATATATATTGGATATTGATACTGGCTGATTATAGTTGATTATAGTATACTTCATATAGTTGGTTATTGTGTTGGGAGCTGACCTGCTGACTCTGTCTCAGGAGGAGCCAGACGAGGAGGAGGAGCATGTAATGGACCTTGACGCTCTGAAGGCACGGACCAATCACAGCGTGAGTTCCCCACAAGACCCGTCCCCTTCAGACCGTACTCTCCTCATGATGGCTGGTGTTTAATGCTACCGGCAGACAGCAACATGCTAGCGTACATATATGATGATTCCTGTGTGTGTGTGTGTGTGTGTGTGTGTGTGTGTGTGTGTGTGTGTGTGTGTGTGTGTGTGTGTGTGTGTGTGTGTGTGTGTGTGTGTGTGTGTGTGTGTGTGTGTGTGTGTGTGTGTGTGTTGCGGGTTCAGGAGCTGGACCAGTCCTCTAAGCCCGAGGCCATCCTGGAGTCCAGTGTGGACGCAGCAGAGTGGGCTCAGGAGGTGGAGCGCGTCCTGCCCCAGCTCAAGGTCACCATCCGCACAGACAACAAGGTACCCGCAGTCCTCACAAACCACCTGACCATGACCCCCCACACGGTCCTCACAAACCACCTGATCATGACCCCCCCCCATCCCCACACGGTCCTCACAAACCACCTGTGTGTGTGTGTGTGTGCGTGTGCGTAGGACTGGAGGATCCACCTGGACCAGATGCATCAGCACCGGGACGGCATCACGGCCTCTCTAAAGGAGACCAAGGTGGGTTGTGACCTCTGACCTTGTGAGACCCCCCCTCTCGTGAGTCTGTGTAATTATGGAGGTTGTCAGTCATCTTCTTAATCCTTTAATCTGACCTCTTAATCCTTTAATGTGAGTTCTTCACCTGGGGGCCGACGCAGGGATCGTGGGAAAGAGTTTGGTGCAGTAGGAATCTTCTGAAGGATGTATGTTATTACTCACAATGCACTGGTGTTATCAGACGGGGAAACCCGAGGCGTTAGTTTAGGTTGTGTTTCGTCTTTGAACAGGTAAAAAAATAAATAAAATAGGAGTCCAGGAGAGTCAGGTTTAGCTGTGACCATCACACCCACCAACCTATACAATGTATTCCTCCTTTACAAACATACTTCCTGCCAGGCAGTTACAACAACCAGTCCACCGCAAGGAATGTGTCAGAATCCAGTTCTTTTTTTACAAGAGCCTCTGGCGCCACCCGATGGACAGTAAATAAGATGCATGAGTAACTGAAGTGTGTGTGTGTGTGTGTGTGTGTGTGTGTGTGTGTGTGTGTGTGTGTGTGTGTGTGTGTGTGTGTGTGTGTGTGTGTGTGTGTGTGTGTGTGTGTGTGTGTGTGTGTGTGTGTGTGCGTGCGTGCACAGGGCTACCTGGACAAGCTGCAGGAGGACCTGGGGAAGACCCTGGAGAAGGTGAACAGCAGAGAGAAGTACATCAACACGCAGCTGGAACCCCTGATCCAGGAGTACCGCACAGCCCAGGCCAAGCTCAGCCAGGTAGGCAGCTAGATGAGAAGCTAGCCAGGTAACCAGCTTCTCAGGAGGTAACCAGCTAGTCAGGGGATAACCAACTGTGTGGCCAGGCTAAACGGCACCAGATTTAACTATCAAAGGCTACATTACATGTGATTACATTACACGTGTGAACAGTGCACGTTGGTATTGTTCTCTCCTCAGGCCAGGGAGTTGTACCAGCAGGCCAGTGGGGGAGTCACAGAGAAAACCAGACTGCTGGCAGAGGTGACACACACACACACACACACACACACACACACACACACACACACACACACACACACACACACACACACACACACACACACACACACACACACACACACACACACACACACACACACACACACACACACACACACACACTGCAGTGCACATGGTGTGTTATAATGTAGACATGTACAACGTGTGTGTGTGTGTGTGTGTGCCTATAATGTGTGTAGGTGAGCGAGGAGCTGGAAGAGGTGAAGCAGGAGATGGAGGAGAAGGGCAGCAGCATGTCAGACGGAGGTGAGTCTCACCATGTTTGTATCAGAGCATAATATTTACACCTTTCTAAAGGCCCGGTATACTTAAAACCAAATGGAAAACGCTGTTTGCCAATTGGTCAACAAAACCACGTGAAAGATTGCGACTCGCGTCATGAAAGGAACAGCCGATGTGAACACGGCCGTTCCGGTTTGGTTTGAAGTATACTGGGGCCTTCACAAGGACCTCAAACTGAACTCGACAACAACCTTGCTGTGTTGTTCAGCTCCGGTGGTGAAGATCAGGCAGAGTCTGACCAAGCTCGGCCAGGAGGTGGTGCAGATGGACGTCCGCATCGGCGTGGTGGAGCACACGCTGCTGCAGGCCAAGCTGAGGGAGAAGAACAACATGACCCGCGACATGCACGCCACCTCCCTGCCGGAGCCCGCCCTGCAGCCCTACAGCTGAACCTCCACCTCCCTGCCGGGGCCTCCACCCCTCCAGCTGAACCTCCACCTCCCTGTCGGGGCCTCCAGCTGAACCACCACCTCCCTGCCCCTGAACCACCACCTCCCTGCCTGGGCCTCCACCCCTCTAGTTGAACCACCGCCTCCCTGCCCGGGCCTCCACCCCTACCGCTGAACCACCACCTCCCTGCCCGGACCTCCAGCTGAACCACCACCTCCCTGCACGGGCCTCCACCCCTCCAGCTTAACCACCACCTCCCTGGCCGGGCCTCCACCCCTACAGCTGAACCACCACCTCCCTGGCCGGGCCTCCACCCCTACAGCTGAACCACCACCTCCCTGCCCGGCCCTCCACCCCTACAGCTGAAAACAGACCACCATGCAAGGATCAGACCTTTTGTTTTTCTATGGTGGTTTGTTCTCTGTGTTTGTACAGAAGTGTTTAGTGGAGTGTGTGTGTGTGTGTGTGTGTGTGTGTGTGTGTGTGTGTGTGTGTGTGTGTGTGTGTGTGTGTGTGTGTGTGTGTGTGTGTGTGTGTGTGTGTGTGTGTGTGTGTGTGTGGTTGTGGTTGTGGTTGTGTGTGTGGTTGATAACTGGTTTAGCAGTGCAATGGACTACAGACACACTTGATTGTCAAAAATACAATTTTGTCTCAAAGCAGAAAACTGTTTGTAAAGTTTGTAAAAGACGCATGTCAGTGTGTGAGCTACAGCACATTCTCTTATTCCTTTCTTGTTCTTTTGATATTTAGTGTATTTTTGGGAATATTACATTTATTTTGATACCAAATAAAGGTTGTATATGAAAACGTTCACGCGTGTTCAGTTGAAATAAACGGGCGGTGCATGAATTAAAAAGATGTGACCAGCAGATGTCAGGCTTGGTTAGTCTACACTGTCTGAGAGGAGACGCCAGCCTGACATTGGGGCCAATAGTCAAATCAAACTTTATTTCTATAGCGCCTTTCGTACAAAATGTGCAATACAAGGTGCTTAACAATACAACAATGCAATGAAAATAAATGATAATATAAAGGAAAAGATAGTATTAGAAATAAGAGATATGGTAGAACAGAAATATCTGTATAGTACAGTGGAAAAGGGTGGATTAAAAAAAGGAAAAAAAAGTAATAAATGGATTAAGGGCACTAAGGGAACAACTAGAGGCCAGAGGACCTGAGTGACCTGGAGGGAGCAGACATCAGAAGCATGTCTGACAAGTATTTGGGCGCTAATCCATTGAGTTTTTTTAAACACCAATAAGAGGATTTTAACATCTATCCTAAAACTGAAAGCAACCAATGAAGGGACTTCAGGACAGGTGAGATGTGAGCTCTCCTTCTGGTCAGTACAGTGCTGCAGCAATCTGAATGATCTGGAGCTTATTTATAGCTTTGTTAGGTAGACAGATAGGAGAGCATTACTAATAATAAACTATTAATAAAAGCATGCATACGTCTCTCAGTATCTGCCTGGAAGAGAAACGGTTGCGCTTTAGCAATATTTCTAAGTTGATAGAAGGCGGTTTTAGTGAGATTACTGATATGAGATTCAAAATTCAAATCAGGGTCTAGAAGCACACCGAGATGTTTGCTAGGGGCGTTTTGTGTG
The DNA here is from genome assembly GCA_030340625.1 of Merluccius polli. Taxonomy (NCBI): domain Eukaryota; kingdom Metazoa; phylum Chordata; class Actinopteri; order Gadiformes; family Merlucciidae; genus Merluccius; species Merluccius polli. The sequence continues at coordinate 5,337 of JAOPHQ010001591.1, read as the reverse complement.
TGTGCATGTGCGTAGGACTGGAGGATCCACCTGGACCAGATGCATCAGCACCGGGACGGCATCACGGCCTCTCTAAAGGAGACCAAGGTGGGTTGTGACCTCTGACCTTGTGAGACCCCCCCTCTCATGAGTCTGTGTAATTATGGAGGTTGTCAGTCATCTTCTTAATCCTTTAATCTGACCTCTTAATCCTTTAATGTGAGTTCTTCACCTGGGGGCCGACGCAGGGATCGTGGGAAAGAGTTTGGTGCAGTAGGAATCTTCTGAAGGATGTATGTTATTACTCACAATGCACTGGTGTTATCAGACGGGGAAACCCGAGGCGTTAGTTTAGGTTGTGTTTCGTCTTTGAACAGGTAAAAAAATAAATAAAATAGGGGTCCAGGAGAGTCAGGTTTAGCTGTGACCATCACACCCACCAACCTATACAATGTATTCCTCCTTTACAAACATACTTCCTGCCAGGCAGTTACAACAACCAGTCCACCGCAAGGAATGTGTCAGAATCCAGTTCTTTTTTTACAAGAGCCTCTGGCGCCACCCGATGGACAGTAAATAAGATGCGTGTGTGTGTGTGTGTGTGTGTGTGTGTGTGTGTGTGTGTGTGTGTGTGTGTGTGTGTGTGTGTGTGTGTGTGTGTGTGTGTGTGTGTGTGTGTGTGTGTGTGTGTGTGTGTGTGTGTGTGTGTGTGTGTGGTTGATAACTGGTTTAGCAGTGCAATGGACTACAAACACACTTGATTGTCAAAAATACAATTTTGTCTCAAAGCGGAAAACTGTTTGTAAAGTTGTGAATCATTCTCGTTGACATGCTGTTCTGAATTAGCCTAGAACTCTAGACACCCCCTAGCGGCAGCAAATTTATTTGGCAGCTAGTGTAGGTCTAGCAAAGCTCCGTCCGCTTTTTGGTGCTGGAAACACCAAGTGTGTCTTGTATGTCTGACCAATCACAGCGTGAGGGGCGGAGTCGAAAGCCGGGCTACCTAATGACGACAGAAATGCGACGGTTCCGTGTTAGGTAAACAATGGCTGCTGCTGGCGAACGGTTGTCTTTCCACTCGGCTTTGGCCGCGACTCTTCAAGACTTTAAGTTAACATTTTATTTGAGAAAAGAACAAAGAACGGCACTGAAGTCTTTCCTCGAAAATAAATATTTATTCTGAGTTTTGATTAATTACGTAGTCAGAGCCGTCGCTCTGACTACGTCACCTTCTTCGTTGCTCTGATTGGTTGTAGCGCTATCCTATTGCGTGCAGAGGGAACTTGAAAGACAACCGTTTATCCCGCCCACACTGCCAATGGAGCTGCGCCAGACCTTACATCTTCCTGATGTAGGTCTGGCTTGCCAGGCTAGTTCTGAATGTGTTGTTCTCCAAACAGGACGCATGTCAGTGTGTGAGCTACAGCACATTCTCTTATTCCTTTCTTGTTCTTTTGATATTTAGTGTATTTTTGGGAATATTACATTTATTTTGATACCAAATAAAGGTTGTATATGGAAACGTTCACGCGTGTTCAGTTGAAATAAACGGGCGGTGCATGAATTAAAAAGATGACCAGCAGATGTCAGGCTTGGTTAGTCTACACCAGGCGTCTCCAACCTGTTTTCCTCTGAGAGCTACTTTTACAAAATAAAAATGTCAGAGAGATACTCATGTTTTGTAACATTTATTCTCATCGCTCATTTTGAACAAACAAGCTCAATAAGATTTCTTTTCCTGAACATTTACAATATGTTACTGTTCACATCTCACATTCTGTATTAAAACGTCACAAAATGATTAATATTATTATCATTGTTATTGTTATTACTACAAATACAGATATTGCTGCTTATTCACTTATCATTGTTATATACAGTATGTCCACTCGCTCATCTCACGTCACCGCTGACTCATCAAGTTTGACAGCAGCGCAACTTTTTGATTGACAGCTAATTGGCTAATAATCATTTTGTGTTGGAAGGGGGCGGGACAACTGTGAATTTTGATTGGACATACATTTAAGTAGATGTGCCGAGGGACCAATTAAGTTTTCAAATGTATGTATGATTCACTGCCCTTTGGAAAGGGGCAGCGCTCGTGAGCTACGCGTTGGAGACCCCTGGGCTACACTGTCTGAGAGGAGACGCCAGCCTGACATTGGGGCCAATAGTCAAATCAAACTTTATTTCTATAGCGCCTTTCGTACAAAATTTGCAATACAAGGTGCTTAACAATACAATTAAAAAAATAAATGATAATATAAGGAAAAGATAGTATTAGAAATAAGAGACATGGTAGAGCAGAGATATAAGTGTATAGTACAGTGGAAAAGGGTGGATTAAAAAAAGGAAAAAGTAATAAAAATGGATTAAGGAAAGCTGAGCTAAATACGTATGTCTTAAGGTTTCTTTTAAACGTGTTCACAGATTGTGGTGACCTCAGCTCCTCTGGCAGGCGGGTCCAGAGGCGAGGACCATAGACACTAAATGTCTCTGTCCACACACAACTAGAGGCCAGAGGAGCTGAGTGACCTGGAGGGAGCAGACATCAGAACATGTCTGACAAGTATTCAGGTGCTAATCCATTGAGTTTTTTTAAACACCAATAAGAGGATTTTAACATCTATCCTAAAACTGACAGCAACCAATGAAGGGACTTCAGGACAGGTGAGATGTGAGCTCTCCTTCTGGTCAGTACAGTGCTGCAGCAATCTGAATGATCTGGAGCTTATTTATAGCTTTGTTAGGTAGACAGATAGGAGAGCATTACTAATAATAAACTAGTAATAAAAGCATGCATACGTCTCTCAGTATCTGCCTGGGAGAGAAACGGTTGCGCTTTAGCAATATTTCTAAGGTGATAGAAGGCGGTTTTAGTGATATTACTGATGAGATTCAAAATTCAAATCAGGGTCTGAAGCACACCGAGATGTTTGCTAGGGGCGTTTTGAGCCAGGGATTTGAAGTTAGTGCACAGTCTCTCTGGACCTTTGCTCCGATAATTAAGACCTCTGTCTTAATCTTTGTTTAATTGCAGGACATGATGTGAGTCCACAGGTTGATATGATCAAAGCATTGAAGCAGTTTATCAATAGGGATGATGTCATCGGGTGATAAAGAGACGTAGAGTTGTGTATCATCAGCATAGCTTTGACAACTAATCCTGTGTCCTCTGATGATATTTCCCAGTGGCAGCAGACTGAGCAGAGACTGAACAACACAGGTCCCAGACTGGAGCCTTGAGGAACCCCACGTTGTGCTAGTGTTAGCCGAGGAGTGGTCCCCAATGGAGACAAAATAGTCTCTGCCGGATAAATAAAAACCGGTCCTAAAACCGGACCAGAGAGGCAAACACACTTCTAGTCTGTTAATAAGGATGTCATGATCGACTGTATTGAGAGCAGCGCTTTAGTATTGAGAGTTTCTTGTCCTCCATGTTCATTTACAACTTGAAATGACCTGAATCTACTGGCAGGTAAGGATTTAAGCATTTAGTATTCCAGTTTCACACCTCAATTGACTTTAAAGGGGAAATGAACTTTAGACATTCTAGCCTGTTATCACGGGTAATTTATTTCTATTATACATTTTACTTGAGAAAAAAAACGAAATTTGCATGATTTCGATTCATTAGATTAGATAGTGTGTTGAAGCATAATTTTCGGAACTATTTTGATGGACTCACTTAACCAGAATGCACTGCGCGGATCTGAGTCATTAGCTCCACCCACTAGACCAGAGCCATAGAATAATCTTCAGTGGATGATAATAAAACAGCGGTAACAGCATGTGTGTGTCCGAGAGGGCTGCTCTATTCGGACACATTACTATGAAGCCCCGGTGACGGTGTGGGAGTGGATGATAATAAAACAGCGGTAACAGCATGTGTGTGCAGGCCCTTGAAACGATTGTAGACGGCGGTGGGTGCTGCGCGGTCGGGTCCGCGGCAATCGCTGAGCGATTGTTGACCGGGGGGGTGCTACGCGATTGTTGAAGCGGGGGGGAGCTGCGCGATTGTAGACGGCGGTGGGTGCTGCGCGGTCGGGTCCGCGGCTAGCGGGTCCGTTGCTGGCGGGTCCGCGGCAATCGCGCCGAATTTTTAGATTACTCGCCAGAGTGGCGAGTGGTCTCCATAAATTACTCGACAAATGCAAAAATTACTCGCATTTGGCGAGTAAAACAGCCTTATTTCAACCCCTGTGTGTGTGTGTGTCCGAGAGGGCTGCTCTCCTGAAGATTCACATTCAGAACGTTCATAACTTGTAGTCCTGCATTTTGTTTCCGGTGATTTGATGACGCGCCAAATCACCGTTACTGTAGCCGTTAAATTATTTTCTTTTTTATATGGAGTTAGTACATTTGATGGCAGCACAATCAACTTTATTCATGTGATGAAATATAGTGTTGCAGCATAGTGTTGTTTTTGGGTTCATTTCCCCGTTAATTGGTTTTAATCTGTGTTGCAATTGTTTTCGCCACAAATGTCCCAAAATGACTATTACACAGTTTAAAAGCTCACCCTTTCACAAACCGAGACCACGCAAAATGACCTCCGTGATGACCTCTGGAGCCCGCACGGCCAGCTGGGAAGGGGCCCCCTGGACCACGTGACGGGGTGCGGCTCCGCTCACGGCCACGCCCACCCCGGGTCTGGTATTTCCCGTGTGGGCGTGGCTTGCCAGACCCACCGCGTCCGGCGCTCCTCTCCCTGCAGCTCTGCTCACAACAAGAAGTACAGACCGGGAGTACAAACCAGGAGTACAGACCGGGAGTACAAACCAGGAGTACAGACCAGGAGTACAACAAGAAGTACAGACCGGGAGTACAAACCAGGAGTACAGACCAGGAGTACAAACCAGGAGTACAGACCAGGAGTACAAACAAGGAGTACAGACCAGGAGTACAGACCAGGAGTACAACCAGGAGTACCACAAGAAGTACAAACAACCAGGAGTACAACCAGGAGTGTCGCCAGGGAAACGGCTGCAGGTCCAGCGGCTGTTGTCGTGGAGACGGAAGGTAAGTCTCTTATTGGTCTTAAATCGCCGCTAAGCGCTTTATTTGTTTTGTTTATAACATAATGTAATATAATATAACATAACATAATATAATATAACGCTTTGGTCCAAAGCGTCTTCCAATACATGAGTGTATTGTGATGTTAGTATTACTACAAAGTACAGCTGTCCATTAAGCTGACGATTACACTGTCCTGCGTTGTGACGTGTTTGATGATATTGTGTTATAATATTGTGTTATAATATTGTGTTATACGTAGACGTGGTGCAGTATATAGTACAGTATATATCTTCCTCTGTCTCCGATGATGATGATGAAGATGAAGATGGGGGGGGG
>JAOPHQ010001590.1:35000-37012 GCA_030340625.1 Merluccius polli | reverse complement strand
CTCGAAGAACATTTTAATATTTCAGATACATAAATACGCGGCCCACGTCCACATCTGCTCCGTGGGAAGACTTGGATGCCCAACAGCGCAATAAAATCCAGTGCAGCGCGTCTCCAATTTAATTGTTGAAAGCAAAACTCCCATTGGAAAAACATCTCACACACACACACACACACACACACACACACACAGTAGACCAGTCTCTCAAAGTCTTTGAAGCATTTCTCCGTATTAGCCGGCGATGTTTATGAATATTTCTCTCTCTCTTATCGCGTGACACTGTGCAGACCCCGCTGTGACCAGGAAGGAGTCGTGAACCGGGAGGTGAGAAGTGAAGACGGACGAGGCGCCGGCGAGGGATTAGGACGGGTCGTTTAGCCCGGTCGACCGGTAAATCCCCCCCCCCCCCCCCCCCCCCCCCCCCCCCCCCCCCCCCCGCAACCAGTTTACCGGCCCCAGTGGAGAGGGGATTAACTAGGGGCCCCTGGGGGGGGGGGGGGGGGGGGGGTCCTCACTGTCCTGGAAGTCTCCCTCACTGAGTCACACACACACACACACAAAAACACACACACACACACATCCATTGGCCTTCCTATTAAATGAAGCGTCATATTTATTAAATAGTGATTTTTTTTGCATGCTAAATAGGTTAGGCTGTGTTGATGTTGTGTGTGTGTGTGTGTGTGTGTGTGTGTGTGTGTGTGTGTGTGTGTGTGTGTGTGTGTGTGTGTGTGTGTGTGTGCGCACGTGTGTGTGTGTGTGTGTGTGCACACGTGTGTCTACCAGAAAGAAGGAGTAGGAAGTCGAATCCCCAGCACTGAATGAAAGACTTGAGCCTCAGGAGGAGACTGAGTCGTGGACACAATCCCACTGACTCTCCGGCGTTGGACCGGTCCATGTGAGGCTGGCAGGGGGGGGGGAACTACAGTTTCTGCAGTCAAGCCGTGGCACACTGTGTGCCGGCGTTATAAAGTATAAGGTATAAAGTTATTCTAAAGTTTTAGTTATTCGGTTAAGGTAAGTTTCCACTGTTGATCATGGAGTTGGAATAATAATAATAATATAATAATCCATCTCTAATTTGATGCTGCATGAGACAATACTTGGTTTGAAGCAAGAAGACAACTAAACTATTAGAAAGTTAGTAGCTAGTTAGTGGTAGTAGTAATAGTAGTAGTAGTAGTAGTAGTAATAGTAGTAATTGTAGTAGTAGTAATAGTAGTGATAGTAGTAGTAGTAATAGTAGTGATAGTAGTAGTAGTAGTAGTAGTAGTAGCCTAATAGTAGTAATAGTAGTAATAGTAGTAGTAGTAGTAGTAATAGTAGTAATAGTAGTAGTAGTAGTAGTAGTAATAGTAGTAGTAGTAGTAATAGTAGTAGTAGTAGTAGTAATAGTAATAGTAGTAGTAGTAGTAATAGTAGTGATAGTAGTAGTAGTAGTACTAATAGTGTAGTAGTATAGTAGTAGTAAAGTACTGTAGTAGTAATAGTAGTAGTAGTAGTAATAGTGTAGTAGTTAGTAGTAGTAAAGTACTGTAGTAGTAGTAGTAGTAGTAGTAATAGTAGTATAGTAGTAGTAATAGTAGTAGTAGTAGTAGTAGTAGTAGTAGTAGTAGTAGTAATAGTAGTATAGTAGTAGTAATAGTAGTAGTAGTAGTAGTAGTAGTAGTAGTAGTAGTAGTAGTAGTAATAGTAGTATAGTAGTAGTAATAGTAGTAGTAGTAGTAGTAGTAGTAGTAATAGTAGTATAGTAGTAGTAATAGTAGTAGTAGTAGTAGTAGTAGTAATAGTAGTAGTAGTAGTAATAGTAGTAGTAGTAGTAGTAGTAGTATAGTAGTAGTAGTAGTAGTAGTAATAGTAGTAACAGTAGTAGCAGTAGTAGTAGTAGCAGTAGTAGCAGTTAGTAGCTAAGTTTAAATATTATAATAGTTATTAATATTATACAGTATGGTGTGTGAGATACAGCTAGCTTGTGTGTCCATATAATACATATACTACACACACTTGCAAGC
>JAOPHQ010001590.1:25000-27500 GCA_030340625.1 Merluccius polli | reverse complement strand
AACGGTCATGAAAATGTATAAAAATGTATCTTGCATTTTTATTCTGTAATTCTTTGTGTTGTTGTCAAGGGCGCGGGAAGGGGGGTGCTGAGGGTGCTGCAGCACCCCCTGTTGGCAGTTGGCAGTTAAGAGGAAATTTGGTTATTCTGCAAGAAGAATAAGGTGTTTTGAAGATAATTCCGTTCCCTGTGAAGGCAATGCCTGTAAGTATGATTGTTTTCATTGCATATGTGTTGTGTAACATTACGACATGCAATAGGAATTTCGTCCTCGAGCCTATATACTTCTCCGTCGTGGTGACAGATAGAATTGCAATTTTCTGCCCGATCAGTAGGGGTCGCTACGCAAGACTGACTGGCCTAGTCCCATGAGTGGTTGGTAAACTCGTTGGTAGCGTCCGAGAGCTGTTGTTGTAGCTACAGTAAATAATATCGAAGCACAGGCTAACACAGTATGCCCAGAGAGTATAGACTCTATGATCTTTGGTATGACCATGATAAAATTGCTTGACAATGAAATTAATGACATTAAAACGTGACATACTTGAATATTATACTTGAATAATATTCTTGAGAGAAGACTGTACCACGATCGTTTTCGGATCTGCAGTGATCATTTTATATCAGGTAATGGCAGTGTGTAAGGCTATGAATCAATGTTAATGTATTGTAAATTGCATAACAAATAAACAAAATTATCGTTATACAGCGGTGTTGGTTTATTTGAAAGGTGAAATCTAGAGTAGAGTTTATGTTGCCTCTGCTAGGTTCGCGGACAATAACGTGTACTGCATCTACCCTGAAGAGAATGGCTAGTTACATAGATGTCCATTTCAAAGACGATTGGTATGACCATGAAGCATACAAATATAGCTGATGATATAGGCCTGGGGGGTATACTACGAAGCTCGCTGAACATATCCAGGTTTTCTTGGGAAAACCTCGATTGCTAAAGACGAAACTCGCGATCAGAGTTAAACGGTTCCACGAAGCTCACTTAAATTTGTCAAGCCAGGTTTTCCGCTTTAGGTTCAATGCGCGTTCACATAAAAAGGGCGTAACCCAACGTCAATACGTCATTCACCTTGACGCAATGGATCCGACGGAGCGAACACGGGCTGTGTATGTCACTTAGGAGGAGCAAGTAGTGATTATGAACTCATACAAGGAGTTTAAAAAGCAAATAACGGCAAGGGGCGATACAGTTGCCCATGCTGGCAACAAACAGCAGATTCTGTGAATGTGTAAGAATTGTTCGCCATTAATCCCAATACTCTATTGGGATTAATGGCGAACAATTCTTACGCATATGATTGCAAAATGCAAAAGCAACCTCCAACCTGCTTTTTTGTGTAATTTAGGGAATTCCTTTCAAATACATCCTATATGTAAGAAACGTATTACATGTGCTGGATAGTAGCGACAGTGGTGTGGTGGATTAGGATGTGAGCTGAACGCCAGCAACCGGGGCTCATATGTTGCCTGTCCATCATCATGCCTTTTACCCTCATCTAGATTACCAAACTGGATAATTCCATAACATTAATGAATAAGTATTCCATATGACATAAGAAATATAACGTTTTTTAAATAAAGTACACATACCCACTTCACTTGGGATCGAACCCAGCACGCAGAATCTGAAGACTGACGCGCTACCGCCACTCTACCGCTCATTCACGTATACAGGTGTTTTCTTTTACCTGCAAGTTGATAACTTGCAACTTGACAGTTTGTGTTGGCAAAAAGTTGGGAAACACCACGAACATATTTAGCAGTGTATTTAGGGCAGCTACAACCTTGCGTATCGGAAGGCACCTTTTTGCTTATATTTTCGGCATCATCAACTGTATGCAAATATGTACCCGTGGCAACAAATCGCAGTGAAACACAGACACACTGCGCACGGCTTCTTTTTGTAGCATTGCCCTCATAAGGTCCAACAAGGACGACCAAATAGCGAATACCCTCTGATGAGAACCTGTATCTCTCATAAATACCCTCTGATGAGAACCTGTATCTCTCATACAGAATACCCTCTGATGAGAACCTGTATCTCTCATACAGAATATCCTCTGATGAGAACCTGTATCTCTCATACAGAATACCCTCTGATGAGAACCTGTATCTCTCATAAAGAACTTTCGTAGGACAGCTAACCCAGGCTTTGAGCGCAACATACCTCGCTAACCCACTAATCGAGCTTCGTAGTATACCCCCCTGCTGCATATTCTATGTTATCGGAGTGCTGTCGCATAATTGTAGAACATTGGAATTTGTGGCTGCAAAGGACATTTCTAAAACGTCTCACCCTCAACCGTACACAACGCTAAAATTACGTATTTAGCAGTCAAAATCCAAAACATGTATAGGGGGGAGAAATCGTTGGACATTCTTCATTTTTTTGTTATTCAGCACCCCTGGTCAAAAAGAGGTTCCTGCGCGCCTGGTTGTTGTTGTTGTTGTTGTTGTTGTTGTTGTTGTTGTTGTTGTTGTTACTG
>JAOPHQ010001590.1:0-20000 GCA_030340625.1 Merluccius polli | reverse complement strand
ACTCTGTTCATTCATTAACAAACACGTTTTGGTTTTTAGGGTCAACCTGAAGGGTTACAAATGTCTCGTTTGGAAAGACTCTGAGGATCGGATTCACAAAAAAAAACAGGTAAGAGACTACAAAGCAGTATGAATGGAGGAGGGGGAGGGGGAGGAAGACGGGGGGGGAGGAAGACAGGGGGGAGGAAGACGGGAAGGGGGGAGAAACAGGAGGAGAACAGGACTGAACGGTGGCTCACTCGGTCCGGGAGAGACGGTGAGTAATGAAGAGCATAAAACTCAACACAATGAGTTTCATTATTCCCAACATATGGCGCGGCGTCGGTAATAAGAGACACGCCGCCGCGGCGCGGGCGAGCTAACGCTAATGCGCTCCTCCTCCTCACGTGCGCGCGGCCAGCGGCGGCGGCGGCGCGGGGGCGGCGGCCCGACGGAGACGGAGACAGTGAAGGATCAGACCGATGGAGACACCATCTGCCGAGGAGGTGAGGTGGTGGTGGAGGAGGGTGTCGGGTATTTTTCTGGGAAACTTTCTTTTTTCCTGGACATTTTTTTTCCACGGGAAGACGGACCTGGGAGTGTTTTTTTGTTTGTTTTTGGACCGGTTTTGACAGCGAAATGTGAGCCTGGGCCGCCCCGGGTCCAAGACCTTTGAGTCCGCCCACGCCTTCTGGTCTGGCGTGGTGATAAATGATGATTAAATGTAAACTAGGGAATTAAAACGTGGGTGTGGAAGACGAAAACGCACAATGAGATCCGAGATCTCGCCGCATTTTCATGAGTCACTTCGGCTGTTTATCACCTCTTACTCCCGATTATAGCTAATAAAGTTAGCCACACACACACACACACACACACACACACACACCTGGGGCGCTGGCATTCCTCCATTCCCAGGTGAGGTCATCCCAGTCTGGAGGGGGCAGCAGTGATCCTCCATCTGGGGCAAGTCAGGGCAGGCCGTCCCCCCCCCCCCTCCCTGTCTCTCCAGGAGAGAGAGATCCCAACCCTTGGTCTGGGGCCTGGAGGCCTCAGGTGGAGAGAGGGAGGGAGGGGGAGAGAGAGAGAGAGACAGACAGACAGATAGAGAGACAGAGACAGACAGACAGACAGAAAGAGGGGGAGGGAGGGAGGGAGGGAGGGAGGGAAACAGACAGACAGACAAACAAAGAAAGAGAGACAGACAGAGATAAACAGACACAGAGAGAGACAGACAGACAGACACAGAGAGAGAAAGAGACAGAAAGAGAGAGACAGAGAGAGAGAGAGAGACAGACAGACAGACAGAGATACAGACAGAGAGAAACAGACAGAGAGACAGACAGACAGACAGAAAGAAAGAGAGAGAGACAGACAGACAGAGAAAGAGGGAGAGAGAGAGAGACAGAGTGAGAGAGAGAGACATACAGACAGACAGACAGAGAGAGAGACACACAGAATGTGTATAATTACAGACATTATCCATAATGGTAAGTGAAGGTTAACATCAACAAGCGGCGCTAACCGCTGGTGGAGGAAAGGGAAACGCAGCGTCGGTGTGAGAGAAGTCTCCGGTAATGTGTAGTGTGTGTGTGTAAACACTTTCACCTAATAGGACATCTTTTATTTTAACGACACTGCGCTGAAATGTCAATGATTGAGCGCCAAAATTTTTGGCATTTACACATTAACACAACACACACACACACACACACACACACACACACACACGCATGCGCTCACACAAAGCCGAACTCAAGCAGTCTGTTCACACATTCATTGTGTTTGTCGTCGTCGTCCCTCAGAGACATTTGTTCACTGGGCAATATTTAAATCAGCCAATCAGAGAGAGAGACAGACGAGACGAGGAGGACAAGCATGATGGTGTCAGTAGTCAAACACAACGAGTTAAAAGCTAATTAATTTAATGAAAGGAAAACATCGTTAGTATGTCTTCGTCTGTTTTCCAACGCGAACACGCGTGTGGAGCAGAAGAGCCGAAAGAGATAAAGAAGAGGTTTGATGTTCAACTTCAAGATTTAAGATGTTTAGCTGTCACTTCGGTTGTAGTAAAGTACACACGCGTGAAATACTGAGGCTGGCACTGCTACAGAATATATATATATATATATATATATATATATATATATATATATATATATATATATATATGTCTGTCTCTCTCTGTCTCTCTCTCTGCCTCTCTCTCTGTCTGTCTGTCTCTCTCTCTCTCTGTCTGTCTGTCTGTCTCTCTCTGTCTCTCTCTCTTTCTGTCTCTCTCTCTCTCTCTGTCTGTCTGTCTCTCTCTCTCACTCTCTCTCTCTGTCTCTCTCTCTGTCTCGCTCTCTCTGTCTCTCTGCCTCGCGCTCTCTGTCTCTCTCTCTCTGTCTTTCTCTCTCTCTCTCTCTCTGTCTCTCTCTGCCTCTCTCTCTCTCTGTCTCTCTCTCTGTCTCTCTCTCTCTCCGTCTCTCTCTCTCTCTGTCTGTCTCTGTCTCTCTCTCCCTCTCTCTCTCTGTCTCTCTCTGCCTCTCTCTCTCTCTGTCTCTCTCTTTCTCTCTCTCTTTCTCTCTCTCTTTCTCTCTGTCTGTCTCTGTCTCTCTCTCCCTCTCTCTCTCTGTCTCTCTCTCCCTGTCTCTCTCCCTCTCTCTCTCTGTCTCTCTCTCTCTCTCCCTCCCTCTCTCTCTCTCTCTCTCTCTCTCTCTCTCTAATATATATATATATATATATATATATATATATATATATATATATATATATATATATGTATACATTAGAAGATAAATGATCAAATTAAATATATAACAAGAGAATAAATAAATGATATATAAGGCATATACATATATATATATATATATATATATATATATATATATATATATATATATATATATATATATATATATATATGCCTTCTTCATCTCCCAGCGGTGACTTTGTGTTGACTGTCGCCATTACACACACTTAGTATATACTGTAGCATTAGATACAACTCTCATTCATTACACCAGGCAGGAGGAGGAGGAGGAGGAGAGGAGGAGGAGGAGAGGGAGAAGAGGAGGGAGAGGGAAGAGGAGGGAGAGGATGAGATGGAAGAGGAGAGGGAATTGGAGGAGGGGGAGGAGAGAAGAAGGAGGAGGAGGAGGAGGAGGAGGAGGAGGAGGAGGAGGAGGAGGAGAGGAGAAGGAGGAGCGAGAAGGAGGAGGAGGAGAGGGAAGAGGAGGGAGAGGATGAGGAGGATGAGAGGATGAGATGGAAGAGGAGAGGGAAATAGGAGGAGGAGGAGGAGGAGGGAGAGGGAAGAGGAGGGAGAGGGAAGAGGAGGGAGAGGAGGAGATGGAAGAGGAGAGGGAATTGGAGGAGGGGGAGGAGAGAAGGAGGAGGAGGAGGAGGAGGAGGAGGAGGAGGAGGAGGAGGAGGAGGAGGAGGAGGAGAGGGAAAGAGGAGGGAGAGGAGGAGGAGGATGAGAGGATGAGATGGAAGAGGAGAGGGAATAGGAGGAGGAGGAGGAGGAGGAGGAGGAGGAGGAGGGAATAAGAGGAGGAGGGAGAGGATGAGGAGGAGATGGAAGAGGAGGGAGAGGATGAGGATGAGAGGAAGAGGCGGAAGAGGAGAGGGAATTGGAGGAGGGGGAGGAGAGGAGGAGGACAGCAGGAGACACAGACATATGAAGGGTAGACACACTGAGCTCAACTAATTACAACTCAAATTTATCCTTTTTTTCTTTTTTTCCTTCTGTGTGAGTTGACAAGAAATGTGTGCGGCGGGGAGTTAATCTGACCGCAGGGAACGCGGCGGCGGCGGCGGCGATGAGTCACATACTGACACACACACACACACACACACACACACACACACACACGCATGTGCCTGCGAACACACACACACACACACACACACACACACCTCTGCATTATGTCTGCAGCATGATGTGGCACTACGGCCAGTAGCTATGGCAACGGCACTCTGCATTGCACCTCCCCGCGTGCGCCTGTGTGTGTAGGTGTGTGTGTGTGTGTATGTGTGTGTAGGTGTGTGTGTGTGTGTGTCTATACCACTTAGGATTTCATTATGACCCCAACCAGACCTCAACCAGCATCTAATCACACCCACATGGCAAGAAAGACTATTAGATAATTATTGAGATACAGTTTGAGAGAGAGAGAGAGAGAGAGAGCTCATATACCTGAGGATAGGAAACAGCAGCTTCCCATCTGTAGACCCGTGTTACATTATAGACCCGCAGCATAACGGCCCGCCGCCATTTTGGAAGCATAGCAGCGTTGCAACGTTAGTTATTGTGTTGGTCTGTTGCCATGGTTTCATCGGTCATTGTTCAGCAATTCATCGTGAAATGATCTGTCGTTAATGGGGAGAGGTTGTTGTGCTTGAAACCGCCGCAGCGTTTCTCTAATGCGAGACGTGGCGAAAAACAACGTTTTCATGAGCCATACTAACGATGATGTAGGCTTTCCCATGATGCATTGCGACGTCCAAGCCCTTTACATTAGATACTAACCAGACGGTCGAAGCACAATTTGTGAAAACGTTTTCGGAAAATCAAAGTAAGCCTTTTATATATATATATATATATATATATATATATATATATATATATATATATATATATATATATATATATATATATATATATGTGTGTGTCGCCAGGTGAGACTTCAGGACGGGAAATATCTCTAAATGTCACACAGTGGCTTCCCTGACCTCAAGGGACCACCAGACATTTTATTTTGCACTTTATTTGACCTTTATTTATAGTCTGTTTGCCCATTTGCTGTCTCTCTACTGACTTCAATTGGTAGGTACACACACCTGTCCACTTCACATCACAAGGATCAAAGTCAGGGCATTAATATCGTCCCATGTGTGAGTGTGTGTGTGTGTGTGTGTGTGTGTGTGATATGTATTTGGGTTTAAGAGCACGTATACCCAAGCATGAAATGAGTTTATTTTTGTGTTCCTTGTGTGTCGTTTCGACCATGCGACCTGCATGCGTTCGCTGCAGCATCCCCCTGTAAAGACGGCGGCAGTCGTGTTCACACGCTACTTCCCCCCAAGTCCACCCTCCCCCCCCACCCCCATAATCCTCCCCTCTCTCCCATCTCTCTCTCTCTCTCTCTCTCTCTCTCTCTCTCTCTCTCTCTCTCTCTCTCTCTCTCTCTCACACTTTTAACAGGGACAATTCCCGCTGGCTGTACCCACAAAGCCGTAACACGGTAACAAATCCCTCCTGCGCGGCTGTAAAACGCGAAGGCCATATAATTAAAGTATTGCTATGGAGCTTTTAAGGGAACGGGGGGGGTTGGGGGGGGGGGGGGGGGGGGGTGTGGGGTTGGGGTGGGGCGGCGTCGGGGTCAGCCGGGGACAGCGAGGTCCACCTGGACGGAGGAGGTGAACCGGAGGAGGAGAGGGAAGAGAAAGCGGTCACACAGAGTTCATCTGTGAATGTATGGATGATGTCAGTGGTTTTGATATTGGTTATGAACAATTCCACCTTAATACAATTAACTCAATCTGAATACCACCTTAACAAAATCAGGTGAATCTGAATACTAATATACAAGTTTGATTAATCATGCCCATGTTTTTCACTAAACTGTATTTAATGTTCACTTTTACACCAAGCACCATGCACATATTTTATTTATAGTCTTATTATTTACACATCTTATTATTTATAGTCATTTAAATCTTTTTCACTTTTGTGCTTGGCTGAAAAAATATTATATTGTTTGTATTTATTTAGTAAGTATGTGTTTGCATGTATTTTATATATTGGTGTATTTTATATTGAGGGG
This sequence comes from Merluccius polli, assembly GCA_030340625.1. Classification (NCBI taxonomy): domain Eukaryota; kingdom Metazoa; phylum Chordata; class Actinopteri; order Gadiformes; family Merlucciidae; genus Merluccius; species Merluccius polli. Next base: position 14,208 of record JAOPHQ010001590.1, on the reverse strand, counting down.
GCTCTCTTGAAAAAAGAGTTTCTAATCTCAATGAGACTTTCTGTTTAAATAAAGGAAAAATAAAAAAAAATATCTTGTCATGTTTTCTTTAAATTCGTCGAAGTATTAATGAACAAGTAAACAAAGTGTGGACATAATATCACATCACATAACATCCCTGACATAACATGATGTAAGAGTTTAGTTTGACGTCATCTCCACGCGCGTCCCTGGAGGTTCGGCGCGCGACAAAAGAAAACCAAAGAAGGGAAAAAGAAAAAATTGATTTTCCAAAAACAAAACAAAAAAAACATGAGTTTGGTTTCAATGGTTTCATTTTGTTATCGAACCCAAAGTGTCTCACAGCACCAAAGCGGTCCGTCGTTACGCCGCGCCGGTAAATAACACACCGACGACGATACTCACGGTGGGTTTCGATCGAGCGGCGCACCGGTTATCTGCACCTCTGTAGCGCCGATCGATAAACACAGCCATTCATTTCTAAGAAAACTGCTCTCCTAGTGATGAATGGATGAATGGATGAAGCGCTGAAAGGCGACGTTACAAAAGAAGCGTGTTATAATAAGCTGGTATAAACCCGATGCTGCTGTCTCATGGCCTGATGCCATGGTGACATGTCTGTCTCTCACCGCTCTTAGGGGTTCAATCACACACACACACACACACGCGCACACACACACACACACACACACACACACACACAAAACACGCTAACATCCTCAAAATACCCAACATTGTTTTTAAACGTCACACAGAGAGACACGCAAAGAGAAACACGTTTAACTTTAATCTGTCCGTCACTCCATCCTCACCTTCACCCCCCCCCCCCCCCACTCCCACATCCTCCACCTCCCCCCCCCCCCCCCCCCCACTCCCACCTCCACCTGCTGAGCTTCACAGCGCAACAAACTCCCGGTTACCTCGGTAACCGCGGTAAACAGACATGGATGACTGCTGAGGCGGTTGCTGGTGTCAACATGATGGATGGAAGAAGTGAGAGGTGGAGGGAGGGAGGGGGAGGGGAAAACTAGGATGTCATCCATAGGAGAGACAGGTACCCACAACAAGACAGACAGCACACTAGGCAGCCAGCCAGCCAGCCAGCCAGATGTAATAATAACCCCGACGTCAATGAGACGAACTGAAACACACCTGAGGGAAGATTTAAATACGAAACAAATTCGTTTGCGGTTTTTTTATACGGCTTTTTAAATATAAAACCAGGTTTTTCGAAACTATATCCTGGAAACTCGTTAAAAATATCACACTTTAATACGTTAAAACCCTACGTTAAAATATCACACTTTAATCTCTCGTAGGCGACGACTTCCACACAAAACACATCGGTAAATAGATAAATAAATACTAAAAGCGAATCCCCTTCCTCACTATCAATCACTGAATGTGAGCGCCTCAAACAACACTGGAAAGTTGCACAGGAAGTCGAGTTTTTTTTTTTTTTTTTTTTACTTTGGTGCGCCCGGAGACGACAGGAAGTCAGTCAGGAGGAGGAGAGGAAGTGGGTGAGATCCCCCAGCAGGGGCCCCTGGGAGACCCCGCCGCCGCCGGTAGCCGAGGCCCCGGCCTCCACCCTCCCAGAGAGAGAGGGGGGGGAGAGAGAGAGGAGGGGGGGGAGAGAGAGAGAGAGAGAGAGAGACATTGACTGATGGGAGGCCAGGTGTGTGTGTGTGTGTGTGTGTGTGGAGATGTTTGACTGAATACGTTGCACATTGCACAGGAACGGAAAACATGGTACGTATATATATATATATATATATATATATATATATATATATATATATATATATATATATATATATATATATATATATATATATATATATATACGTACCATGTTTTCCGTTCCTGTGCAATGTGTATATATATATATATATATATATATATATATATATATATATATATATATATATATATATATATATATATATATATATATATATATATATTTGAGTGAAAGGCTTTAAGGTTTTACAAGTGGATCCATGGACCGGGCCCCGGTGACAGGAGAGGACTAAACGTCTGAGGCGTGAAGAGAGACACGCAGAGACAGAAAGACAACATTGGCACACACACACACACAAGAAAAAATGAAAGCAATGCAATATGAAACTGTACAAACATCAGCGAGGAACATGTTGCACATACCTCACTGTGAAAGACGTATCACAGCGGCTCACACACACACACGCACACACACACACACACAGCAAGCAAGAATCCGCGTTTGACGGAAAGCCATTTAAAAGCTGTCAGCAGTGGCGGTGTGGGTGTATTTCACGTTGAATAAATGATCCCATCAGAAGGAGATAAAGATTAATGATATATTTACCGCCGGACGACAAGCGCCACACGCCACACATACGAGATCGGCGCGGAAAATGTCAGCCGGCGAAACGCAACTTGACGACATTATTAAACAATGCATATTTCATGCGTAATCCGACGCGACTGCGAAGGGTAACTCTAGGTTAATTAAAAGCACGCATACACAATGAATGGAGCAAAAATGGATTCATTAGTCTTTTTGGGTTTTTTTCTATGACACACAAACACACACACACACACACACACACACACACACACACATACACACAATGCCATGGCAACAAGGAAAAAATAACGTAAAGCACGTTTGAATGACTGCGCCGTCGGTGTGAGCAGGTTTCTACAAGCGGGACGCGTCTGCATACCTGACCCAACGAGCCGACGTTCAACTTTCATTCACTTTTTCTACAGCCGTCGCTCAGCCACATCCCGCCGATGGCGTCGCGCCACAGAGGCCGCAAGTGAAATCAACTCTACACTAAATATATATATATATACATACACTCTCTATATTCTCATACTATACTGTATATGCTACAGGGCTTGTACGCCACAATGCATCATGGGATTTTTTACTCCGCCATATTGAGAGGACTCCAGAGAGTTGTAGCACTGACCACAAATAACCACGACTGCTAACATTACACTAACATCACAATGCTGCTACGCTCCCAACATGGAGGCGGGGATGGGGGGGGGGTACAGGCCCCCATACTGTACTGATCTGCGTGTATGGATAATAATAACGTGTGGTTGTGCGTGTGGACCTCGGTCCCGCGGCGAGGCCCCACAGGGCCCAGACGTGTTTAAGCATGAACAATAAATCCGTCGTATCGGAGGCGCGCGCTGCAGCTGCAGGGCCTGAAGTTACCACGGAAACGGGCTTGAAGACTGTGATCTTCCCCCGACTGGGATTAGGTGTGGCCTCCGGGAACCCATCACGCTTTTTGATTGATTTTGCACAGGTGATATATATATATATATATATATTTATATAATTTCTTCATTTCTCTTTCAGTCCCTCTATTCCAAGCGGTGTGTCGGTGGGTTGAAGACCACAGGAACCACAAAGCGGGACGTTGTCGTGGTTACAATATTGTACTTTGGTGGCGTTTTCGACAAGAGGGTTCAAGAAGGTTCTGGGTTCAAACCACAATGTCCACATATACCTGACACAACTTGTGTGTGTGATGTCATCAACATTGATAACATACGGTATATAATACATATATATATTACAAAGCTTTATTTAAAGTCCTCCTCTCGGACGCTTGTCGTCAGGCGGTGGTCTTCGGGGAGCGGGGGGTGGGGGTGGGGGGGACGGGCGTCTTGCGTCCCAGGGGGATGGGGGGTAAGACGGGCCGGGCGTCGGACCCGGGCCGGGCGGGGGAGGAGGTGGCGGGCGCCGGGGAGCGGCGGTCCGTGCCGGGGGGCTGGGGGGGGTCCAGGATAGAGGCCCCTCCCTCTTCTGGAAGAGAATCATATGGTGTGCATTATAATCTATCTCGCATAATAATAATACTATTAATAATAATGTGATATGTCATATGATGACGATGATGATGATGATGTAATATATTCTATAATTGTCTATCTCCAGCCATCCATTCATCATCTATCCATCCATTCATCCATCCATCCAACCAGGATTCATGCATCAACCATCCATCCATTCATTCATCATCCTTCCATCCACCAACCATCCATCCACCAACCATCCATCCATTCATTCATCATCCTTCCATCCATCGACCAATCATCCATCCATCCATCCACCCAGGATTCATCCACCAACCATCCATCCATTCATTCATCTTCCTTCTATCCACCAACCATCCATTCATTCATTCATCATCCTTCCATCCATTCATTCATCATCCTTCCATCCACCATCCATCCATCCATTCATTCATCATCCTTCCATCCATCCATCCATTCATCTACTGACCGGTCAGTGAACCAAGACACACAGACAGCCTAAACATAAAAGAAATGAACATCCATAAATATATAATACGTGTTTTAACCTTCAGGTCTCTCCGGCGTGAGTCCCATCAGAGAGCCGTCGGGGGGCCCCGGGTCCGGCCCCGGGTCCAGGTCTGGGGCTCCACCCGGGGCCAGGGCCCCTGCTGAGCTGGGGACGGACAGGGCCGAACTGGGGCGGGACTCCTCTGAGCTGGTGGTGGAGGAGGAGGAGGAGGAGGAGGAGGAGGAGGAGCAGATGAGGTTCAGGGTTCAGAGTCGGCAAAGAAATAGAAAGAAATCAAGGTGAAATAAGTTAAAAGAAGACTTTTAATTTCTACCCCGAAGATATTTTCTTACCCCTTTTCAACAGCACAAAACATTTTGGGAGGGAAAAAAAGAAATGTAATAAATCATGTATGTGCGTGTTGTCTCTAAACATGAAGAGCTGCTGCTGCTGTGAATACTCACACGGCGCTTGCGCTTCACTTTGTATGTTGTCGGTCTTCAGGTTGACTTAATAATTTATCAAGGTGGTATTCAGATTCAGAACTTAGAGGGAAACTTTCCCCAGCACTTTCCCCAACTTTGCTGAGAAACTTTCCCCTTTGCAATCCTTCAAGGGACCCCCTAGGGGGGGACCGCACCCTCATCTAAATCCAAATAATGTATAACGAAAAAGGTCTAAAACGTCGAGTGTGTTATGAACTAGTAACACCTCGAAGGGAGTAAGGACCGCTTAACCTTTGATGGTTAAATGAATACATATATTAAAAATGGAAAAAAGTGTGACTTTTAATTTGGTAAAGATTACTTTTGAGAAAAGCTAATGAAATATACGCTAAGTGCTAATTTCCTCAGGTACACACACACACACACACACACACACACACACGTATAACCCACTATGGCGTCACGTGCAGACAATTCATGAGATTGTTACGTTTGAGTGCACATGAGTACAAAAACCCTTAAATAACCTCAATAATAACAATAACCTCAACACGTTATTTTGGAGGAGCTGTAGCGGCGGTATGTTGGCGTTTTGCGTGCGTGTGCATGTGTTTCGGTCGCCCTTCCTCTGGGCGTTAGGGCAGCAGCAGAACTATTATAACAGAGACGGACGACGTGAACACATTGTGGGTCAACAAGCTGATTCAATTTCCTCGAGGGAGTCATCCCAGAGGGATCAATAAAGTCTAAGTCTAAGTCTCTAAGTCTAAGCTGGAGAAGGTTGTGGAACAGCAGCTCTCGGCTCTCCCCAAAATCCACCTCCTCTTCCTCCTCCTCCTCTTCCTCCTCCTCCTCCTCGGACTCGGAGTCCAACCCTTCTTCTCTGAATGGCGGTCGGAGCCAGGAAAGGATATTTGCTCTCATTGATCATTTTTCGGCTGACCTCTAATATGCATATGAGCGCAGGTAAGCGGGTGTGCTGTGTGTTACCTGCTGTCCTCAGGAGGCTGCGGTTTGTCTCCGGTCGAGGGGACGGCGCCGGGGTCTCGACTCTGAGAGGGTAAAGGGCCCGGTGTCGATGCCGGGACGGACCTAGGTTAAACACACACACACACACACACACACACACGTGCACACACATGCACGCACACACACACACACCTGCCACGTTTAACCTTCTCCAGGTCAAATCAGAGCAACGATAATCGGAGACATTTTAAAAATTAAAAAAGGAAGTCAGAAGAAGTACCGCAATCACAACTCATTTATCTTAGCCGTCGTTAGCGACCTCTTGAATCAGACATGTGAAGTGTGTGTGTGTGTGTGTGTGCACCTCTTAAACAGCAGACTGTAGGCCCCTGGGTGCCCCCCCACCAGAGCCTCCCTCAACAGCTGCTCCCGCCGCCTAATGGAGGCCAGCTCCTAGAGAGAGAGGTAGAGAGAGGTAGAGAGACAGGGAGAGAGAGAGAGAGAGAGAGAGGTAGAGAGACAGGGAGAGAGAGAGAGAGAGAGAGAGAGAGGGGAAAGTGGACAGAGAGGTAGAGAGACAGAGCCATTAAGTTATCGCTGATAGAGAGCTGCACAAAGGCAAAAAGGACTGAATTGAGTGATGTAATAATGTGGATAAAGAGAAAATGATGAGCAGGATGTTTTCTGTCTTTTCTGTCTTTGTGAAAAGCACACATAATGACTTTAAAAAGGAGTCTAAAGTGGTTGTCTGGAGATCGTAAACATCAATATCTTCTCAAAGTACAGAAAGAGAGGAAAACTAGAGCAAAGTCTTTGAATGTACCGAGTCGCCTCAAATGTATTGAATTTCAATGCCGTCCAGACGATCCCCCCCCTCCCCACCGCTGCTTTTAAAAAACATCTCTCCGTTTTAATCCATCCATAAACATTTCTTTACTCATAAACTTACTCTAATCCCTAAATATAAAACTAGATATGTGTGAGGATAATTTAACAGCTAGTAAACGAGTTAGGGAGGAGAGAGGATTGATTGATTTGTGATGAGGGGAGTAGGTTATCAATATCATTAGCGGTGGATTAAAATATTATCTCTGCCTGCTCATCATCATCATCACTAGAGTCCGACACGGCTATAAAAGTCTTCATTCGCGTTTCTATCGTCTTTCAAGTACGAAAAAAAAATGTGTTTTGCGTTTGGTGCGAACACAACATTACAGCTGCGGTCCTCACAACGGCGGTCTTCTGGGGGCGGAGCCGGGCGTCGACTTTGTTCAAGTAGTTTCTACACGAGGGGTCCAACATCTGCAGCGCAGGGGAGGGGCCTAACGCAGTGTCTGACGCCGATTGGTCCCCCCGGGCAGAGGCGGGACTCTCCTCGGCCAATGGCACATAGGCTAGGCACACACACACGCACACACACAGTGAAACGTCAAAACTACAAATAATAAACTAGCAAATGTCATTTTTGTGTGTGTTTTGTGAAAACATGTATACATACACCAAAAGGATGCGTAGACATTAAATATCATACATGATGCATTCATATGCACCCCGTAAAATAAGCCTGTATGTGTGTGTGTGTGTGTGTGTGTGTCTACCTGTGGAGGTGGGATCCTGGGGGTCTGTGTTGCCATGGTCACCGTCTCCCTGTTCTTCCGCCCCCAGGTAATCCTTCACTACCTTCCTCAGGGTGTGGTAGGCCTCTTCCTGGTCATCTACACACACACACACACACACACAGGCAAAGTCTACATTAAAACCAGTGGCTTGTGAAAGTAGTCAATAAGTCTCCCGTCTCATTTTAATGAACGTAAGTTATGGGAGATGACAACCGCCGTGTAATGAGATGCTACCGCTAGCGCTGCGCGCACACACACACACACACACACACACACACACACACAGACAAGCTAGCCGACCGCCTCGCGCGCTCCATGTACAATCCATTTCATCGAGCCGGCAGCTAGCATGTCGGCGGAGCGCGCGGCGTTCAGGGAAAGCGATGATAAAACGCCCGGCGGTTTCGCTCGGCTAATGTTACGCTAATACGCGGGATAATTAGGCGGGAGAGGGGAGAGGTCGTATCGACGCGCGTGGAGGAGAGCGGCGGATTTAACGTTTAGAGTGGCTAACGGTGGAGGAGCTAGGAGGAGCCGGGGCGCTTCCCCAGCCCCCCCCCCCCCCCCGCAGGGGGTCGGCGAGATGCAGCGCCGCATTGACGTAGCGTGACATTCAAATTACAAACTTTTTTCCTCCCCCCCCCCCTCCCCCCGTTCGTCCTTCGGAGATGTATTACAGGGAACGGATGCGCATTAAGTAACAGACAAAACCAATTACATAAACACGGTTGTGTGCGCTAAAGTGTTTACACATCCACAGTAAAGTAATGAAGATGTGACGACACACACACACACACGCACACACACACACACACACACACGCGCGCGCGCGGTGGCGGTCGAATGGAATTGAATTAGCAATGATAGCGAGCACTTAAACGCTGACTGGCGCTAAGCAATTTGCCACTCCACAATAAAAACGAAGCTAGCTACCATCCATAACACAAGAGCAGTTTGTTCAATAGCAGTAGCAGTAGGAGGAGGAGGTCGGAAGTGGGCGGGGCATCCGGACGGCGTCTAACGCGGGGATCAGACGACACAAATTCTGTGATTTCGGACGAAGTTCGCCGGGGCGTCGGATCGGCGTTTCGACATTTCGAGCAAGAAGCCAATAATCCGCCGCACAGAGATGGGAGGACTTAATGGACGAATGGATGGACGGACAGACAGATGGACACAGACGGATGGATGAATAGATGGATGAATGACGGACGGACAGAAAGACAGACAGACGAATAACCAGACGGATGCCTAGACCAGTGGTTCCCAATCTGTGGGCCACGGCCCTCTAGTGGTCCGCGGAGGTACTGCAGGTGGGCCGTGAGAGGCCTTTCAATTGAAAAAAAGAATCATGAAAAAAATAAATCATGACGGATTACTAAAAGGAATTGAATTGTTCAAGTTTAAAAATACCCAAAGAGATTTACATTCAAAGAAATAAAATAAAATAAATGAATCCCTATGTAAATCAAAATGTAGGCTTAGCACACATGTAAATATGTTGGAACAGTTTGTGATTTTTTTTTAAAAATGTGTTGACAAATATGTGTCTCAGAGATATGAATAGGATAAAAGTTTGGGTGGGCCTCGGAAGATTTTCAGAATTGAATTTGGGCCTCAGCAGTCAAAAGTTTGGGAACCTCTGGCCTAGACGGATAGACGGGCGGACAGACAGAGCCATAGGGTTAGGGGGTCAGGGTCGCACCGCAGGGGATGACGTTGTCGAAGAACCCCGGGCGGTCCCGGTTGGTGGCGCCGTAGAGCTGGATGCGCCCCACCGCCGCCTGGATCTGCGCCGCGGTGTAGAGGCCTCGCTCCCGCAGGCTGCGGCCGTAGCGCTCCGTCTGGGTGGGGATGAGCAGCACGTAGCGCGGCTCGAAGCAGCTGTTCTTCAGACTCAGCACGCCCTGCGGGGGACCCGGAGACACACACGTGGTCAGCGGGACTTTAAAGGACCGAAACGGCGGCCCGTTATTAAGTCGTTTCCAAACTGTCGTCGAATAGGGACCCAAAGCTGTCGAAGCTGCTGTAGGTAAGATTTAACATTTCAATTATTCGAGTGTCGTTTGTTAGAAATGCCATCGCTATCAGTGAGCGCGATTCTCGGTGAGAGTATCTGTTTCCGGTTGACCGCGCCGCCTGCCTCTGTATGAGACCGTCGTTGATGTTAAGACTGCTCCCGGCTCATATGTGCCCCTGATGGGTTCGGGGGGGGGGGGGGGGGGGGGACCATCTTGGCAACAGGTGCTGCTGTGGTGGTGGAGTGCCGATAAAACCAGAGATGACAGAAGGATAAGCTCACGCTTGAGATGAACTTGACAAACCGGGCGCTTTAAACCACCATGTATGCATTTCCTCCGTGTCTACAAGTCTAGTCTTTTCTGTGGTCCGCACGTTTGAACACCCTGGGGGGGGGGGGGGGGGCAGCACAACACGCCTACCTGCTAATGACAAAAATAAAATAAAACCGCGTGATATCACTCAAGCAAGAGAAGAGCCTTTAAAGGTCTCCTCAAGCCATTTACTCCCTCTTCCTCTTCCTCCTTCCCGCCGGTGAAACGTATTTGCATGTAAATCGAGGCTTTCGGATAACAGAGCGCCGCACGACTCGGCGATAATGACAATGACGGATTGGCGGGAAGACGGCGTGAACCGGATCCCTGGCCCGTTGCAGCTTGATACGGGATGATATTCGTCAAGAATTGTTTTTTCTTTTTTTTTTCGCATGGAGATTAATCTCTTTTTGAGGATAATGCAGGTATTGGGGAGGGGGGGGGGGGGGGGGGGGGGAGCGGCTACCCGCATTTGAACTATCTGCAGAAAGCAGCGATGAGCAGGCGTGGCATCCTCCGCCATATGCTCCTTCTGGTCGCCGAGGGGCCGAGCGGCGGACGTGTTGTGTGCTTATTGTGCAAAATAAAAAGTTATGCAATCATTGCAGTAAGGGGATTGGCAGAGGTCAACAATTAACAGTTAGAAAAGTCTAGAAAGTACGTCAAGTATGTCAAGTCTATATGCTTACTGCGCTGAACAATGCTTATTAATAATGCATATCAAAAATGCTTTTGGCATGCCTTTGCATGAGTTAGTGTTTTTTTTCCTGCTACAATGCTACAGAAACCACTCAAAAAGTGGAAAACTTCAGTGTGTGTGTGTGTGAGTGCTTTATTGACCACAGCTGTGTGTGTGGGTCGGTGTACGTGTTCGGCCGTACCTCCAGCTCCATGTGCACGCAGCAGGCCAGACCCTCCCTGGCCACCTCCTCTATGGTGTCGCGGCTCAGCCCGTAGCGGTGGCCGCCGTACTGCATGGTCTGCACAAACTGACCCTGTGGTGGGGGGGGGGGGGGGGGGGGGGGGGGGGGGGGGGGGCACCCGTCCGTCCGGGACGATTAGAGGTTCAAAAGTGGGAAGAAAGTGAAAAAAACAACGGTGTCAAAGGTGAAACATGCATGTGTTAGAGTAGAGAGTAGAGTAAACTTTATTGTCCCCAAGGGGAGATTTGTCTTGGGCACAGCGCTACACATAAAAATCATCACAAAACCATCAGAAGCGTTTGACACGATAAAGTTACGTCACATAAAAAAACATCTTAAAACATAAGACATTTGACTATACATTTGACATTGCACTAAGTTCGGTGTTGTGCAGTGAGAGCGAGGGACGTAACTTTTAAGTGCGCCGGTCGTTTCGCCGCCTTTTATATTCAACCTAAATACTAGGTTTGTAAAACGCATTGTTCGCCGCTGCGTGTTGTGTCTGGGTTTACAGCCTCACAAACCCCTTTCCGACTCCACCTGTAGGCGTTCACCTTTGACCTCGCCACTTTGTTGACACATGACCTCTGACCTGTGGTCTAGGGCGTCCTGGAGGCAGCTTGACTGGGAGCTACGTGAACGTAAATGTGTGCCTCCCTATATCTCTATAGTCACTCTCTATGGAAACCAGCGGCGCCGAGCGCTTAGGGAGACCGAGCGTTAAAAAACTTTTCACCACAGTTTGGTCCGAACCAATCACAGCTCAAGAGTCCCCCACTCTTGAGTTGTTTTTTTACATTTAATGATATTCAATTTAACGTAATGCACGAACATACACGACAATACAAACAGAAACAAGAAAGAAAAATAATAATACATTCCCGCCGCAAAGTGGTCCACACTTCCTGTTTGAAAATGCCACGGACACGCCCACACATTCAACAAACGCAGTCTCTCCGTTTTTTTGGGAGATCGCATACACAAACATTTCCTTTGTTATAAAATAAGTACATGCATTGATTTATTTATTCACAGTTTGAACACCACTTCGTCTCGAGTCGGGTCCTAATCAACATAACCATTCTGCATCCAAACACTCCGGTAACCGCATGACCTCCGTCTGAGCGGTGATTTTTGTATTGTATCGCCGTCCCTGCGAGGGGCCGCGCGTCCCCCGGCAACCGTCCCTCACCCCTCGCCCCTCGAATCACACGGCGGACACACCGCCTCTGTGTTTTGTGTGTGTGTGTGTGTGTGTGTGTGTGTTTTTACGGGGGCCAAGAAACGCAGTAATAAGCACCAAGCGTCCGCTGATTGAGGCTAATTCACAACCACAGCCACAAGTGCGCAACGAGACATGCAATTACGCTGTAACGCCACCGCACGCGGCGGGGGAGGGGTGGGGGGGCAGAAAGGAGAACAGAAAGGAGCACAAAAAGCTGTACGTAAAAATGCACATAAAACATGGAAGAGGTGGCGGGAGATGGGAAGAACATATGGGAACAGATGAAAAGATGGACGAGCTACAGGAGAAAAAGCGAAATACTGTAGGTGGAGGAAGAGAGAGAGAGAGTGCAGGAGGGGGGGGATGGGCCGGGTTGACCTTAACCCCTCCCTCTCCGGGACGCGTGTGGGGCGGGCCCTCGCCGCACATCAAAGCCCCCCCCCCCCCCCGTCCATAAATCTCATCCGCCGTCTATCATCACCTCCGCAACCTATCGCGGGCTCGGCAGAGACGGACAGCTGGGAGGGGTGGGGGGGAAACAAAACGCCCCCCGCCTTCAAAGCCACGTCTGGGTCTCCGGCCCCCCCCCCCCCCCCCCTACATATCTTCCCCTTGCGTAAGGAGGTTTGATTCATGTCATTCAATACACCGGATGGTTCCTATTCGGGTTTTTTTTTTTTACGTGAGGAATAACGTCTTTGAAGTCGACTTTTGGTACGGCTTTGATACTCGCTACGCCCGTTTATCAGATCTGCTTTTAGATCAGATGCAGCTTTTGCGACTTTAGAGGTGAGCGTAGAGGTGAGGCCTCTTCGCTCCGGGGTCCCTACAGGTCGGTTCTCTCATAAAAACCTTACATTTGGATGACCTACGGTAGGCACACATGTATGTAGACATGTATGTAGACCCCCCCCCCCCCCCCCCCTACCATGTGAATCATGTGGAGGAAGTCCCCCTCGCTGACGAAATGGTAGTCGCTGCCGTCCTCCTCGCCGTAGTAGGGCCCTCTGGTGGTGTGGCAGGTGCTGTCAGCGGCGCGCGCACAAACACACACGTCTTGTTTACGACCCCGTGTCCGTAAAGATAAGCAAAACGGCGTACAACAAGAAACATGCACAGCACACGCATAAACCCTAAACAGCACACGCACACACACACACACGCACACACATCTGGACATGCATACATGTGCGTCAGACAGCAGCCAGTTGTATAATTTACGAGGGGCAAACTATGTGAAATGTTCACCAGGGGGCCTGGGAAGAATAAAGGGCTGAGACTATGTAGTGCCCCCGAGCATATGTAGGCTCGGTTCGAATCTGCTTGTTGTACTTCGGCTTCAGGTGCCTTTGGTTCTCTCCTTCAAGCAGCACACTGATTTAGCGGCGAGTCAGTGTGTGTGTGTGTGTGTGTGTGTGTGATTTGTGTAAGAAGTTGTCTAGACGGCCTCATGGATTGACTTGTGAGTACCATATGCACCGGTATAAATATTACAGTAATGATTCACCAGAGCTAACCTAGGCTAATGAAACACACACACACACACACACACACATGCATGCATGGATGCACACACACAGACATGTATATGTGCGCACAATAACGGCAAATCATTTCACGATTAACGACTAAACAATGACGAAAAAAAACCATGACTACCAACACGATAACTAACATTACAACGCTGCTATGCTCCCAAAAACGGCGGCGGTCGGTGCGAGGCGACGTTGTACGGATGTGCGAGACCGGTGCGGTCTATATCAGTGTTACCCGTAGGCAAAGTAGTGGGTGAAGTCCTGGCAGAGTCTGTGGGCCAACTCTCTCTTCCCACAGGCCTGAGGTCCGGTCAGAACCAGCATGGGGTACGGGGAGTCCAGACTGGGTAGTGTACTGCTTGGAGACACACACACACACACACACACACACACACACACACACACACACACAGGCACAGATATGTATATGTGCACACAATGAGCGCACACAGCAGTAGGTTACGTCGCGTTGCCAATGTTTCATCGGCATGAGGATAATCTTCAAACAATGAAAGCGTTATTTTACGAGTCTATATTATGCTAATAACTCGGTGACTGTGGGACCGGAGCGGAGCCATCCGTCTGCCGCTTCTGTCGTCTCCGACTTTACCCAGAAGACACCTCTTCCATAAAAGTGGGGGAATTATGGCGCCTTTATCCTGGCAGGGGGCGTCTGGTTGGCGATGAATCTCGCTTACGTCGTCTAATTACCGGCGCGTACGTTTCCATTCTCCGCGCGCAACACACAACAGCACAACACACCGTCGGGGGAAGTGAACGCTAAAGACGCCCGGCGAACGCGGCCTCATCTGCATGACAAACGGGACGCGTTTGTGGATTTTA
>JAOPHQ010001589.1:0-33318 GCA_030340625.1 Merluccius polli | reverse complement strand
GTGATTGTGTATATATTGTATTTTGTGTGTGTGTGTGTGTGTGTATGTGTACATTGTGTGTGTGTGTGTGTGTGTGTGTGTGTGTGTGTGCGCGTGCGCACGCGCAATATAGATCCACGGATTGAGTAATTGGCCCATGTGACCCGACTATAACCGCGGGTGTAGGTGGTTGCGGTTCAGCCTTTTTTCTGTACTTATAATATGCGGGTGATTTGCGGGCGGGTTAGTTAAAGTCAGCTCCTTAATTTCTGCTATCAGCTATTTCTTGGACGCCATCCTAATTATTTCGTTCAAGTTCAGTATTGCATATCCTTTAATGCCATTTTAGCCTGTCACGAATCCTACGTGATCTCTTCAGATTATCGTATTTGTTGTTGGATAGACCATTTTATTTACATTGCATGCACATTGTATTCTCATTTATTTAAGAATAAGATACGTGTTTTATTATAGACATTTTTTATTACACCATTTTATAATAGCGGGTTGGGAAGCGGACGCCGGTGTAATTTTCTTCCTTCCGGTTCAAGTAACGGTCAGGTGCAGTGACAACAATGTGCGGATTTGGGTGAGAAAATACCGTAGCCTTGCAGCACTAGTGTGCAAGTGTGTGTGTGTGTGTCTTGACTTGTGAGTGGAGTGTGTGTGATTCTGAGAAAACAAATGTGTGAGCGTGTGTCGATTTTGGGTTCGCGGACGTTGCCGCATGTGTGAGTGTGTGCACACGAGTGTGTGCGTCTTTACTTCGCGGAGTGCATGTGTGTGTAATTCAGAGAATAAATGTGTGCAAGTGTTTTTGACCTTGGAAATCGAATGGATATGCGCCTGTGTGTAACTCTGAGATTGAATATGAGAATTTGCGAGTCTCTGTGATTGTGGGTTTTTCTGTTGAGATTCAGGGACACGTTCCACCCTCAAAAGTGCATTGGATGAAGGAAATATAAAGAGGGCATGCTCAACAAAATACCAGGAATGAAGTATACTATGGTAATAAAGTACTATAAGGAAAGAAGAAAAACACCCACACACACATCTTGCTCCTCCCAAATAGGTTTGCTGAAACAGTTATCTAATATGTCCAAGTCACAAATAGTCGCAAAATAGTCGAAAAGCTAGGCACCCTCAGGATGTATTGACCTCCGATTGGCGCGATTGACCAATTTCACCTCGTTTCAAATCTGCGAACAAGCCTTGTGATTGGTGGGTGGATGTGGGTGGGTGTGGCCGTGGCCTGAGGAAGGGAGTGGCTTATCGTCTCACCTTTGATTGCAGAGTTGACAGGCGAAGCAGTCCAGGTGGTAGACGTTCTCCTTGGCCCTCATGACCATCTCAAAGGCTGGGATGAGCTTGCTGCAGGCCGCGCAGTTCCCCGTTACACCAAACAATCTGAGAGCAGAGAAACACACACACACACACACACACACACACACACACACACACACACACACACACACACACACACAGACAATGTCAATAGCCATCCACCAACCTCCACCTAAAAAAGGTCCAGAGTTTCAATCAGAGGCTTTGAAAATCTGCTATTCACCGCCGGGTCTTAAGGAGCAAGATGGAGGGGGGGCTGCCGAAGCAACGAGGTAAACATGCTAATATAGTCCACAGGGACGGGACAGAGAGTGAACGAGAGAGGGAGAGAGAGAGAAAGACGGATAGAGAGAGAGAGTCACAGCAGTAGGTAGAAGGACGCAGCCTCCACTGGTACTGTAAGCGCCACAACAAATGAAATAAAAAAACACATAAATAAGTGAGGGCATAGCGCCGCTGCAGCCAGTGCCTCAGTAGTAATAGACAGAGCGCCGCTAATGACCTAGGAAGGCGTGCGCTCCCGGGACATTGACCCTCGCACTCATTAGCGCTGTGGTGACTGCAGTGACAACGTGGCGTAGGCTCAGGCTATGCCGCATATACATCATGAATAAATATATATACATAGATACATAGATATATATATATATATATATATATATATATATATATATATATATATATATATATATACAGTTGATATTTGGGGGAACAAAAATCACAGAACAAAATAAGCCATTAGGGCCGACTTCTCGGGGCTCTTTTTGAGCCGTCGTTGTTAAGATGATAAAACAGCACGCCACTCTCGGGGAGTCTGTGAGGGATGGCAATCCGATGAATGATCCGGGCTGCGCTGCTGGGAGACGCAGGGCTGTTTATTAACCTTCACGAAGTATGTTTCTCCCAGCGGCGAAAGCAGGCCAGATATATGGTGCCCTCACTTCCCCCACTTCACACACACACACACACACACACTCTTCACCCAATACCTACAGAATTAAGGATGTGTGTATTATGTGTGTGTGTGTTTGTGGAGCAGTGTCAACAACACACCTTGAAACAGTGAAGGATATTGCTGTGAATGTGTTAGCCGGGTGAAAAAAACAAAAAAGGGCGGGAGGGGGACGGGCATGTTTTTTTTTTTTTTATAGTTCGGCGCAGACTTTAATTAAAAGAATTATGCCTGTGCCTTTGAGCCAGCTAAATTTAGACACGTTTGTGTTATCTGCTGTCCTTGCTCCTGCTGTACGAACGCCGCGTTGCCCGAAGGCCTCCGCGTGAAACAGATAAAACGCGGTTATTGTTTTCTTTTTGGTCCGTCTTTCTCTCTTCCCGTACAAAACCATGTCATTGATCTAAAAAAAAAAAAAAATCAGTTGCTTCAATGTTTAAACAAAAGAATGAAGGATTTTCTGTGAGATAAGACGCCCGAACGTGTTACTTACACAGACCGAATGAAAGATAGAGTGAGATACTCGGACTCGGAAAAACACACAGGACTGAAAATCTCTGTTTCACACCGAGCCCAGATTCTCCACTCGGACAACACTGAAAGGAAAATAAAAACGTGTCAATAAAAATCTGAGGTTTTAGGTTCCTACGCTGGCCTTGTTGACGTCAAAATGACAACCTTCACTGATCACTGCATGCCTCCCCGGTCAACCACTCGGAACCGGACTCAAAGGATCAATAACACATCAAGGCAAGGCGGCATGCTTGCGAATGTACGACGTCTATGGCTGTGTGTGTGTGTGTGTGTGTGTGTGTGTCTTCTAGTAACACAGGAAGTTTCATTCTGAAAAAAGCCTAGTTTCATGTGGAAAAAAAGAGCTGTCATTTGAATGTGACATTTTGATGAATTAAAAACAAACGTGCTAATGAAACAAGTGTCAAAGTGCAGTAAGAACGAAGGCGTCGCAGTTTCTCTCGACTGACAACTCCAACCGCAGACCGGGTCTGACGTGCTTTTCCTTGGGTTTTTCATCTCGTGAAGACTAATCTAGCCTTCTTCATCAAAATAATAGAGGCAGAAATAACTGGGTTATTCACACATTATCCACCACGGCAATATCCAGATGAGGCTTTTTATATTCACTGGTGATTGTAAATTATTTTTAACAGACACCCAGAGCCTCGTCAGGCAATAGACTTTGAGTCAATTCACTTAAAGGAGCTATATGTAATAAATTGACTTCATTAAATCATACATTGATCATGATATGTCATCAGAGGGTAACGAAACATGCACGTCGAAATACTGGTTTCTCAGACAACAATGCTACAGCCAGCATGTCTCAGAGTTGACGACACCCACTGCCCGATTGTCTCCGAGTTGACTTAATAATTTGCAAACAATATGTAAAATGCAAACGTATACATTAGCTGATCAACTTACAGTGTAGGACTCGTCATCACTTGTCATTGTTAAAATAGAATAACAGAAGATGCGCCGGTGTTCATTCAGCCTCGTCAACCTGGCAACGCGAGTGACCTTCGAGTCTCTTTGGGCGGCCGGGCGCAGACAACTCTCTCAAATATTGTGAATTTGGACTGCAGTACCCATTTTAAAGGCTCAGTGTCATACTACCTTTTAATTACAGTGAATTACACTTTGTTTATTTAGTTATTATTTCTTGACCAAATGTTGTTTCACTGCATTAGCAACATAATAGAAGCAAAGGTGCGCTTGCTCTGCAATACAATAAACAAAGGAGAAGAGTACAACTCCTGCCCCATTTCATCCACACACTGCTCACCATTGTTGTCTGCCAGGCTGCCCTGTGCTACCTTACCCACCGCTTTGACTGATTAAAAAACACAACACAAACAACAAATGGAGAAAAAGTCACTCAACTCGACTTCGACACTGAAATTAAAGTGCAAGCTTGAATTGGAAAATGGGTTTTGGGTTAAGAGTTCTAGGAAGGAGGGCGGGCGTTTTATCCCCATGGTTAAAACCCACGGCGCCGCTGTGATACTTTGTTTTAAGCCAGTACCGTCGTTATAATGAGCGTTGTTGTATATGAAATGCGCCACACACAGCGGCGTTATACTGTAAGTGTCCGAGAAGCTCAACCTGCTCCCGGACGCGGACGTCAACATCAACCGCTGCCCAGACGCAACTCCACACATCCACACACACCTCGCCGCCACCGCCCACTGCGTCGTGACGTCGAACGTCGCACTAAGGACGTCACGAGAAGAACGCAACTTGAGTTCGGAGCAGAGTAGAGCGTTCACAAACTGGTTGGCGGAGGCCGGCAAAAACATAGGATTTTACACCCGTTTTCTCTAAATGACGGTCTTATTTTAGTATCACTGACAAAATGGCGCTGATTACTATGTTGAAGATCATATAAGACATATTACCACGTTTAACGGCCCCCAAAAAAGGATTGGGGTCATTGACGCATCCTGGTTAGGATGGAGGCAAGTTAGAAGTTAGCCACTATCTAATAATAGTCCTAGTGAAGAGATTCACCGCTCAGGCTGTATTTGGCTGCTGCACCAGCCAACCAGCCAGTCAGCCAGCTGTGCTTAGTGGCGGCTGGGAGGGGGGGGGGGGCAAACGACTTCAAATGGGGGACATTGGGTGGGTGGGTGGGGGTGCTGGTGTGTGTTGGGTGGGGGGGGGGGGGGGGGTGGAGATGGATGGAAGCATACCTGCCATTCGGCTCATGCTGTGCCGGTAGCGTGATGCCACAGACGCTAATGGCTCTCGGGGGGGAAAGTGGCAAATTAAGCTCCGGTTTGGCTCGTAATGAATTCAAACGGCGCACGCTCGCTCTCCGCCACGCGACACCGCGGAGGCTTCTGGAAAGGAGACGCTGGCAGGGGCCCATGTGAGAGCGGGGGCGGGGTTTCGGGGGTTTGTTTTTTGTGACACCGACATTATAATTGGTCCGTTTCTATTAATGCGTCTCTCTCTCTCTCTCCCCCTCTCTTTCACCCTCTCTCTCTCTTGCGTGCGCGCCGCAATGTCGCACTGGAATTACACGTGTAGAACACAGGGTTGGGAGGGGGGGGGGGGGGTGGGGTTGCCGACGACGCCACACGCTTTCCACATCCACGGCTGACTAAATACCATGTATATTTAAAGACTGTTGAAAGAAGCGACGTTTCTATTAAAATTCATACGCCCGGCGTCTCGCCGAATCTGAATTTGAAAGGGAGCAGACAGCGGAGGAGACAGCGGAGAGCTACCTTGCTCCCCGTCTGAGGAGGAGGCGCTCGCTGCGCATGGCACAGCTTGGTACGGCTGAGTGGTACCTATTTGATGAGAAGAAAACAGACACCAATTAAATTATTCCACAAGGTCTTAGCCCAGTGGACCTCAAAACCTGAGCTCAGCCCGTGAGGTTGAGCGCCGTCGTTAAAAATCACGCCGCCCCTTTTGGGGGAAAAAAAAGATAAATAAAATAAAACAAGGCGTGGAGCGCGTCGCCATGGTGTCATCGTGATCACGGCATCTTGTGAACCCCGGTTCAAAGAGCGATGAACCCGCGCTGGAAACTGGATGTGTGTAATGAGAAATACGTTCGCACTGTGCCTCTAAAGCAGCACTAAACTAAAACGACTCTTGTAAAAGATAATTACCTATGAATTTTAATCGTATGCCACATATAGGCAACAAACTATATGTTAACTTGTTTTATTGTGCTGAGCCGTTCCTGAGATATGTGTGTGGCGTGTGACTGAACGTGACTATTTGTGTGTGTGTGTGTTGGGAAACACACAAAAAATACAACAAAAAATTCTGGCAAGAGGCTTTGCTCTCCCGCCTTCTCCTTTCCATACTCCCCTCCCCCCTCTCCTTCTCTCCCACCTCCTCCCCTCACCACCCATAACACCGCCCCCACCCCCCCCCCACACCCTTACCCCATCCCTCACCCCCACCCCCATTGCCGCCGCCGCCGCCGCCTCCGATGCCAGTGGCCTCGGCGTGCATTCATCTGCCGGCGGATTACAATTTGTTTCCTCACAAACCATTGATCATTGGCCTATTACTAGGCAAATGACAGTTAATTACCCACTACATTAACCACCGGGACCCAGGGACCGAGCTCCCTGTGCCATCAGTCAACATGATGAATGTGGCAAGTTCAGTAATGCACGGCCGTCCATCCCACCACCACCACCGCCACCACCACCACCACACACCCACACCCCCGTCTGCCTGCCTGCCTGCCTGCCTGCCTGCCTGCCTGGCTGCCAGGAGACCAACCCCCCCTTTGGATCTCACTTTCCAGGCACCGAGCAGGCAGGGTGGAGAAGAAAAAAAATCTATGGCAATCTGCATAATTAGAGGCTCGGGGGTTAATAACCCGACAAATGATTTGTCGCATCTCTCGGCGAGAAGGCTTTCCCTCTTGTCAAAAAAAAGGCGGGGAAAAACAAAAAGGAGAGGAAAAAACACGGGAGGCGTTATGCGTCCTAGGGTTTGGGAGCTCGATGCGGGAGCGGGAGACGTGCGCGTATCACCAAGCAGGAGGAAAAGGCAGCTTTGTGTCTGTGGTCACCTTGTGGGGGGACCTCTGTCATTGGCTCAAAGTCAGTTTAGCGTTGTAGCGTCTTATAGCCCCAAAATGACAACAGCTGATTGGCTGTGGTGGAACACATCAACATCAGACACTCGTCGTGAATGGAGAGAACGATAGAGAGTGGGGGAGAGAGAAAGAGAGAGAAAGAGGGAGAGAGGGAGAGACGTGGGGAGGGGTATCAGTGGAAGGGGGTGGGGTTGGGGGTGGGTGGGGTGGGGGGGTAAGTTAAAGGATGGCAGATGTAATCAGACTCGTGGGCTCTTCAATTTAGTACCCCCTCCATCCCACTCCCCCTGACACCGTATGTGTGATTGTCAGTGATTAAACAACTCATGGGGTTTGGGGGGAGGGGGCAAAATTATTTCAATTACCGCAGGCCAAGACCTGGGAATTGTCCCTGGGATAAGATTTTCCTCCTTGAGTGCCCCGACTTGACTGGGCTGCCGGCTCTATCAGTTCTCATCTGCACCTGGACTCTGATATACTAATGATGAATTATGGGCCTGTGCTGTGGGAGGCCGCCGACCATACCCACGAAACACTCGCGAAACTGTCAAAGACCTCCACTCCACCACCACCACCACCGCCGCCGCCGCCACCACCACCCCCTCCTCACAGCGGAGAGAGTTCGCACAAAGCTTCCTAATTAGCTTCCTATAGAAACTTGCTAGCTTGGTCGGGTTTTCTTTCTTTGTGTGTGTGTGTGTGTGTGTGTGTGTGTGTGTCTTTTTTTAATACGGAGCGCATGTAGTGCATGTGTGATAACACTGATGTGTGCCATTATACCATAATGGAGGAAAGTGGATTACGGGCAAACCGCGGCAGTCCTAAAAATGTTTGCTCTTAGCTGTAATTAGCCAAAATGACTCCATTTAAACACATTTTCGACCGCTTAGCTTTTTCAAATAAACTTTCAAAAGCCATGTGGGGGGCTTAAACATATACAGAAATATATGGACGAGTGAATGACTGCACAACAACCAAAAAGTAGGGGGATAAAGGCTTCCAGCACCGAATGTTTTGGCAGAGGTGTAAGCAGTGATTTTTTTTTTGGGGGGGGGGGGGGGGGGACCGTTTTTTAGCGGCGGTTGTAATGGAAGTTTTTTGACCCCCGCGGGGGCCAGATGTGTGGGATTGATGGGCTCTTTCCCCGTGCCAGTCCACCTGCGATGCCAAATGGGGTGCCAGGGTATGGCACAGTAGCCCGGCAATTATCTGTAGCAAACATGCGCGCTCCCACGAGTCAGTGCTCTTCACAGCTAATTTAGCTAATCTCAACTGGAGGGAAGGGGAGTCTGTGGTGGGGGTGGTGGTGGTCGGGTGGTGGGGGTACGTGCCTGGGCAACCTAACTCAAATTCTGCATTTGGTGTAAATGGAAATGGACAGTTTTTAGTGGAGTTTAGTTGGGAGTTGCAGTCTCGCAAAGTGCCAACACGATGGCGGCCATAGCCTTGAAACAGACAATGGGGGGGGAGAAAGAAGATTTGAGAGAGAAAAAGTAAAACACTGAGCCTACTATACGTGCGTCATTCGAAAAGTGAATCTTTTAGCCCCTTTGGTTCAAGTATTGAGTTTATATATGAAGTATATAGAGGTTTCAGGTCGTTGCATTGTCGGTTAAACTGGCTGTGTTTTCCTGTATCGGTGGACCACAACCACTGAGGCTTAGCATTGTGCTACAGCGGTCATCAGTGGCGATCGAAGGCTGATATTAGCTCTAATTTTTTTCATTTTTATCATAAATTAGGGCTGCAATACTTCAAATGACGGCTAAATACCTTGCATTTTGTTTGCCCCCCATTCACTGCATTCCTTACGCGCTCTCGCAAAACTAAGCAAAACAAAACCAAACAACGTCGGCCCACTCTTGACCCCTTATGAGGAAAAAGACGACCCCTCTTTTCCAGATAATTTAGCACTCATGTAGGGGGACAAAGCACCACCACTTCAAATTCAATCCCCGATGATTACAGGTGCCCATTTTCGCGTGAAAAAAGCCCAATTTAATTACAGCCAAATCAAGAGCTCAAGCATTTGCAAAATTGAACATTACTTCGAGGTTATTGCCAAACACGTGATGTGAATTGTAGTGCTGGAGAGGTTAATGGCTGGCAAGCTTCTCTGCACCCCAACATAGCAATTATAGGGTGCCTTCAAAGCTTTTAACATCTACGTGCCATCTCATTAACTGACAACAGAGAAGGTGGGGGGTTACACTTCTATGGCTCATGTTTTCTGGTACTTGAGACTTCCAGAGACATGGCACATAAAACAAATAATAAAAACCCAAACTACAAAAAAATGTGTCCTTGGTGCGAAAGGCACATCAGAAAACATTAGATGCTAGTTATTTGCACTTGACTTCCATGCTTTTCTCATTGTGAGTCTTGTTTAGCTTTCATAACCACCAGCCATTTTCAATACTAAAGGTTTCATCAATAAAATGGTAAACGCTAAATGGTAAAAGCTAAATATGTTTGTTAAACAAATGTGGAATAAATCATTCTGAACTCAATATTTTTAGAAAAGTATAAATGGAAATGTGCAGATATAGTTGCTAGTGGAAACCCTTTTATTTATATATATATATATATATATATATATATATATATATATATATATTTGTTATTTTGATACTTTAATAAAAACGTGTCGAAAGTACATTTGTACAACTTTGACCATATTGAATATATGGAAAGATAGTCAATATTATATTTAATTAAAATGACTAAATTGCAAACCTTTACTTAGCCAGCATTTATTTTTTTGTTTAAATAATTTAATAATAATAATAACATTCTTGTTTTTTTTAAAGATCAACATTTTAATCATCAACATAATATAACCCCCCCCCCCCCAGAGCCGGTGACTGGTGTTGAATTCATTTAAAAAAGTCCCCCCTCGATATTACTCAGAGGGAAAACAATTAGTAGCATAGAGGTGATCGCAGATGATCGCAGATCTAAATATGTTGTTTTTCTGCTATGTCGTAGAAAATAAAATTTAATTTCATACTTCTCTGAGCAGCAGCCGCTCTGTTCTGCCTGCAAATGTGAAATGTAATTAAAGGCACCATGGTGACTACATTTCCTTGTTCTGTAAGGGGTTTCTGCTGTTCTAGTCGGTGGCGGTGAAGAGAGAATGAACTCTTTAATCTGCGATCCTCCAGTCGAAGGAGAGCTTTTCATGTGCGGACGCCGCACCACCCATTCATTCAACAAGAACCAAAATCCTTGAGTCTATTGAAATCTGAATACCTGAAATGGTTAATCCTTCAATACATACCATACCGCCCATGCTTAACTTCGGCCTTGCCTCGCTGGTTGTTCATTAGTTCAAATTCCTTTTGGGCAAAGTATGTCTAAACGTTTGTGGTCATCTGTCTCTTTAAACTATTCATATAAAAGAGCTCATGAAATAGTCATTGTCACCTGGAAAAGGACCATACAAATGAAAATGTATTATTATTGTTTGTATTAATTCAAAACACCACACTTAAACATTCATAGTTTCAACAGATACAAAAAAAAATCTCAAAATGAAAAGTATTTACGTGAGTAGTATGTTTAGTCCGAAAGTTACACATTTCACAACCCAAAGAAATGCTAACTTTTTTCATAACATGGAAATGGTATGAACAACATAATCTGCTAAACAGACACCACTCAACAGAACAAGAGGAAACAAAAAAACATGACTCTTGTTTAGACCTATCTATTATTAATATTGAGTACTACTATTTCACATAGTGTTGAGAAAAACCAACTGAAACCACTACAATCCATGTTGAGTAGCAGCAGTCACTAATCACTAAACTTTACTGGGTCATAAATCTCTGTACATATCATCTTTGTGTCATACTTTGAATTTGAGTCTTTCGGCGAGAGGAGCTGCTGACACACTAACCAAACCGACGTACTTGTAGTTCAGATGAACCCAAGCGGTCAAACGACACGTCTTCCCCTCTGTGTGATGCAGTAGTCCCCTCCCACCCAATTGATCAGCCCTTCTTAATACAGTGACACTGCCAGACAGACGGCATCTTGACAGCACAGATTCAAAAGACTCCCTTGAATTGTCTCGTACTTCTCATTTTTTTTCCCTTCCAGAGATTAAATGAAACTGGTGGAGTGTGCAATCAGACTCCCTCCACTCCCCCACTCCACAACCCTCCATCTACCCATACCACACGTTTATACACACACACACACACACACACACACACACACACACACACACACACACACACACACACACACAAACACACACAGACACACACAGCTCACCGTCGCCATACCCTTGCTGTTGCTGCTGTAATCCCAGCCTCTCAGATATACATTTAATGAAGGGACCAGACATGACCTCAGAAACACATTGATTTAGTTTCACCCCTCCCTCCTATCTACTTCCCCCCTTCCCCTCCCCAGCCGTCCCAGTATGGATCTCACCATCAGGGTGACTCCTCTGTGCCGATGTCCCTCGATCTTGGGACATTTTAACTCTCCGACGAAACAAAAGTAGTATTTTTCGCAAAGACGTCTTTACGGGAGTTTGAGTTGAATTAAGAGGTTGTGACCATTGGAGGACTCGGCAAATAGGGGGGGGGGGGGGGCCTTGAATTATTGGTTCGAGGGAGACCGCTTGGTACCAAGTTTGGCGACGCGGCGGTGCGCGCGGCAACGTTGTCAGGTGACTTAATGAAGTTGTTAATTCCTTGGCTGAGTGACTTGTTTGTGGATGTGCCCTGGCCAAGGGCAAAAAACGCAAGTCTGTAGCATTAGCATTCCTCTCTTTCTTTTTTGGCTTACTCATGAATAAATCAGACTGTTAAAATTGCTGCATTTACATCTCATTTTACACAAGCATAGCACGGTGACTGCATCTGGCTGGGGTTGGTTACGCCTGCCTTGCTGTTTTTTTTTTTTTTCATCCCTCTCGCTATATTATGTGTTATCACAGAGATTCAGGTTCGACCCGCCACAAAGCATTACAGACTTTGATTTTCAAACACACTTAAACACTGCCGTTTTCATTAAGAGCCAGTGCTACATCCAAAAACTGCATATTATTTGAAGACTAGTTTTTCTGGCTCTGCCAACTGTAATTGAAAAAAAGTGTGCCCCAAATGACTTACTGTTTATTTATTTATATTTTTGTGTGTGTGTATGTGGGGGAGGGGGGGGGGTGGCGGGAGGACCACACCAAGGGTAGCTGATAATTACAATTCTGTTCAATGTGACTAAAGATAATAAAATCATGGTTTAACAATTTCAATTTTTACTTTTTTTTTAATACAGACATGATGTAACTTCTGGAGCCAACGCATGGTTTATAACACATCATAAGTTAGTACCTTCATTTTCCTAATGGGCCAGTACTGCTGGAGATTTTTTGGCTTAAGTAACAACTCATAAAACATTGAAAGGAAACAAATAAAAAATCCCTTTGGATGATGTCATATATTTATGACCAGCCAGCATTTGGTAGGCTAAGTAGCCAGCTAATTACAAACTCTGGTGTACAAAGCGTGACCAAACAACATTAACGGAAGATTATAAAGTTGAGCAGTATTTGAGGAGCTGATTGTTGCGCTAATTAAATGACCCCTATGTAATTACACACACAATGTCATTGTAAAACTAGCTAACCCACAATAAAACAAATCAAGTTGGAACAGCGCAGTTTACAACCTTTCCGCTAATCTTAGCGCAGTATGAGTCAGCGGCCTATAAATTTACCCTTGGTGACTTGAAGGAAACCACTAGTTGGCCACATCAGAACTACCTTTGCACGTCGCAAATTCACAGACATCATGCAGCTCTTTGTCAACGGGACTACAAAAATGGATTTCATTGTCATGAACATTAGCAAACAGGTGACAGACGCCTCGGGCTCCGTCCTCCTCTAAAAGCGCATTCATTATGGAAACCAGGGCTGCCTCTTGGGGCGTTTCCAATGTTTCGGTTTGGTCGTCTTATCTACAGGATTAAGGGGGCGGGGCCCATCAAGCCGGGGTTGGAGAAGGGGAGTACCTCGACCGTCACCCCGATCCCATGAGCCATGTGCTCCGGGGGGGACGCAGCTGGGAGACAGGGGGGTGGGGCGGGGGTTACAGGAGCCATGCAGCAGTGTTCCACTAGGCCGCTCGCTAATTGAGAAGTCGCTCAGAGACTCGGCAGTAGCGGCGATGCACTGCTCAGTGGCTCTGCGCACCGCCATTTTCTGGGCGACGGCCGCAAATTAATGGGGCTGACACTTGCCAATCTGCATTTCGAAATGTTACACCAGCACCACCACCACCAGCAGTGATGATGATGACGATGATAGTCTTGCCCACACACACACCCACAGTCTCCCTCTTCATTTCACCCTCCGACAAGCCAGGCTCCACCAGTTCTCACCAGCTCCCTGTCCCTCCTCACTCCTGCAGTATCTCCACCACTTCATCTCCATAAAGGCCTCATTAGCCAGGGGGTGGCAGGGAGGTGGCGGCTCGGCTCAGCGGCGCCGACTCGGCGGCGCTGGAACCCGGACGCGCTAATTGGCGGTGAACCGCGCTGACACGTGAGTGCACACAAGGTTTTTCCCTGCGTTAACGTCGCACACAGGTGCCCACTTCCCTGGGATTGTCTAATGGGGGCCAGGCTCGTAGGATTCCCAGGGCTCTGTGGTCCCCAGGTTCAGGGGACCACTGGAATGAATTAAGCCAGCAGCGGTGGAAAATACAGTCGAGGTTCGGAAAGTGCAGGTCTGACCGTGTTTTTTTTGGTCCATCCCTGCAATAACGCCAGCTGATATGAGTCATTAGTTGGGTAACTTTAGGTCAGTCGCTAATGAGCACTGCATCAGATGGTGGACTGAAATCACTTGAGGGAGGGAACGGGGGGGAGGGGGGACTTTTACTTTGTGACACACCTGACGATGACATTAAGGAGGGGGCTTTTACTTTGTGACACACCTGACGATGACACTAAGGAGGGGGCTTTTACTTTGTGGCACACATGACAATGACACATTAACAAGGTGCAGCTTCCTGCCACTGGGGCGGGGGGGGGGAGACTTTTACTTTGCAGCACACCTGACAATGACACGCCAAAAAGGTGCAGCTTTCTGCTGGCACAACAGGAAATGCAACACCAACGGACAACAGCGAATCCAACCTGGGTTGGATTTGAAACAGTATTCATTTCCATGTACTGTTTGTGTACCATGTGTACTATTTCTGTAGCGTACATGGTTCTCACATACAACGTATAATTCATACATAACACATTGATATTCATATTGTATATTACGTTGTTTTGTATTTAGGTTTTCCCCCAGGGCTCAATAAGGTGCATAACTAACTCGAAAATCTAACTTAAAAAAGTGTTTGTTAAAGGGTCTCCTTACACCCCTACAGCATATCTGAAAGTCGATCTCATCACTGTTTTTCATCTATCTCTCTGGAACAGAAAGCATAGGCTCTGGCCTTGCTGCACCAAGCCGGTGTTGCTCACCCCCCCTACGGCCTCATCCGTCTCTCCTCATCCTGCCCTCCCCTCCCCACACCGATCGGTCTCTGGACACATTGCTGGGCCCTGCAGCCAGGTCTGCCTGGGAGTTTACAGAGCTGCTAAGTACTGTGTTTGCACGGCCAACTCCATGGATATTGTACGCACTCGCGCGCACACACACACACACACACACATACATGCACACGGACAGACATACCTGCAAGCAAACACACCTGCAAACACACAGAGTCAGCGGAGGTCATATCGGAGCATCGCGGTGGGGTGGGCTGAGGTAGGTGGGATGGGTTGTAGGTGGGATGGGGCTGGGGGGGGGGGTGGTGTTAGTTGTAATAGGTGCGTTCTCTGTGTCCTCCAGTCTGCAGCTCCCTCACACTTCCTCCTCCTCCTCTCCTCCCCATGCCGCCTCTGGCCTCTTCTCTCGCCTTTCTTTTTTTCTCTCCCTCCCTCTCTCTCCCTCCACCCCTCTCCCACATAACCCCCCACTATCCTTCTCTCTCCCGTCTTCTCATCCACTCCAGCGGCGGCCATTACTCATGCATTTGATCCCACCCGCCACCACCACAACAAACCGCAACAACAAGCAGCAGCCAACCACAGCACATCTGCTTCTCCGAGTCACTTGGAGCTATTTAGCATCAATAGTTTAAAACAAAGCCCACGGCACAGGGAGCGCAAAGCTGTGAGTCGGGTTCAGGTTCAGGTGGGAGCGCTGGTGGTGGTGGTGGTGGTGATGAAGAGCGGGAGGGGTGGTTGGTGGTGGTGGTGAAGAGAGGCGGTGGGGGCATGCTGTCTCACTAGCAGACAGTCAGAGCCTGCCACGTTATTTTTTTGGCAGGCAGGTGGGTGTGAGCGGGGGTGGGGGGGTTGGCAGTTGCATTGTGGATTACCTGAGTGGATGCGTGTGTCAGTTGGTTAGAAGTTGGAAACTGTAAGGCTTTTTTGTGTGTGTGTGTGTGTGTGTGCATGTTTGTGTGTGTGTGTGTGTGTTTATAGGGTGGAGGAGGTGTGCGGTGTGTGTGTGTGTGTGGGTGGGGCGTTACAGACTACATGAGCATGAGAATTACATGAGACTAAAAAACGAACACAGTGGGACCAGGAACAAAACAGCAACCGACATCTGCCAAAGCCTCTGGTGGGGGGAGGGTGGTGGTGGTGGTGGTGGTGGTGGGGGGGATGTGGTATTGGGAGGGTATTGGGTATCGCACTGTGTCAAACAGCCGAGTGTGGTTATCATGCTCTTGCACGCTTGCAAACGGGGGGAGACGTTAGCCAAGCATGCATGGTGGCTGTAGCCAGCCAGCAGTGTGGTGGGTGAGCGAGGCCTTTTTGGACTGGATTAGAGCTTGAGGTTCAGGCAGATGATCAGTGATCACAAGGAGGGAGGGAGAGAAAGAGAGAGAAAGAGAGAGAAAGAGAGAGAGACTCAAAGCACAGACAGACCATTAAGCGACGTGTCAGAGAGATGGCAGCAAAACAAAGAGAAGTGCTTGTGCTCTCGGTGCTCAAATAGAAGAATAACACTTCTGAGAGAACAAGGCCGGTGCGAAGTGACCAAAAGTGTAGTGTATGGGCGAAAGCGTGCAAAGTGTGCAGAAAAAACATGATGAATTTACAATGGCACAAGTACAGCACAGCTGGTGAATACCAACAGGTCTGCACTGAAGCTATAGCTGTGTTCTCTAAGCTGCTCTTTAATTGTTACACCTACAAGGGAAGTAAGGACACAGCACAAAAAACAGCCTGCATTTCTCCCCGTTTTTCATTTAAGAGAACGAAGGAGGAGGAGGAGGAGCAGGAGCAGGAGGAGGAGGAGGAGGAAGAGAAAGAGGTAAAGAGGGGACCGGCAATTTTCTTGATCCAAACCTATCCTTAATCTGTAAAAGCCTTGTGGATCACTGCCGGAACGGAAGAGGGGAAGGGGCTGTGTGGGTGTGGGGGGGGGGGGTATTGGGCGGGGGGGGGGGGGGGGGGGGGTGCTGAACAAGTAATATATGCATGGAAATGACCCGCGGCACTCCCTCCACAAAGGAGGGAGGCCAACAAAGGTCAAACAGCCTCTAAACTGTGCTTGAGTTTAATTAAAAAGACAAAGAGGAGCATAATTTCCAAACGGACGGCCCCGCGATTACCGTTCGGTTGAGGGAGGAGGGTTCCACTTTCAGCGGGACCCTCCACCATAAGGCTCAGTGCCCATCTCCTCGCTCCTTTGATGTCAATACAGAGCATTTATCAGGGCCATAAAGGTTAATCTCGACCGAGGAAGGATATCAAATGGGTGTTGAGAGAGAGAGAGAGGTAGGAGGAGATCCACATAAGCTTCTACAGTTGGGAAGTGAAATTCAGAGCTCATGTTGTGAGAAATAATTTCTGCCATTTTTCTTTTGTTTTGATTTTTTATTTCTCTCTCTCAGTTGTCTAGTCAGCAGCAGGTAGTGGATTTCATTTACACACTGGCCGAAAAATGTAATGAATTAAAATTAATAAAAAAAATGAAAAGTGAAAGTAATCTAGACATCGGTTGCCTTTGAACAAAATGTGTGTGTGTGTGTGTGTGTGTGTGTGTGAGTGTGTGTGTGTGAGAGTGTGTGTGTGAGTGGTTCTAGAAATTTCAAAGCCTGATGTGCTTGAGCGAATTCAACGCAACCAGTCAATATTCATTACAAAGAGGTCCGCGTGGTCACCGGGGGTTACCATGACTGACTGAAACGGTCACATGCTCTCCGCCGCTATTAACAAAAAAAAAAAAGAAAAAGTAACTGGAGATGATTGATGAGTTCAATTGCGGCGAGTAACTGATTCAATGAATTTTTCATTACCCCCGCCTCGTATGTTTGGGACACCAAATTAGATAAGCCAACTGTCAGAAGAAGGAAAAAAAAGAAAAAAGGAAACAACGAGAGATTCCTGCAGAGTGCAACGGTTGTAATATCGCCACGGTTACCTTGCACCGTCCCCAAGGCCACCTCGACCGCCCCCCCCCCCCCCCCCCCCCCCCCCGCCCCACACCCCCACTCCCCTGTGACGTCGAAGTTGTTTTGCGTAACGTGCTTCTACGTTCGTATAACATCACACACGGTTCGATCGTACAGATGGCGCGGCAAGGACATGCGACCCCTCGAACCCCTACCCTAACCCCCCGGGACGGATTGCGTAACTCGACAACAACGGTAGCGGTCGGGCCGTATGCTACAGCGAGCGATGGGGACCTATATAGAGATACAGCTAGGCTGAGTGTTGAGTCGTTACGGCAACCGCTGCGCATCCCGTCTGCGGTGCGAGGGTCCTAGGCAGCGCTGTTGCCGAGTACACCTGGCTTACATCATAATACGTGTCTGTGTGCGGAGTCCACTGAGGGAGGGTTTGAGTCAAAGAAAAATCCTGTATTTAGTAGTTGAGGTTAAGTTGTTTGTGTGTGTGTGGAGATTTGAGTGATTGAACATTTGTTAAAATTGAAAAGTAGTGATTTTTTTGGAGTCTAATTAACATATAAATATTCATTTTTTGAAAAATCATTACACATCAATTACATTGACTTATTTCACAGCTGTTGGCCAACAGCAGCTTCCTAATTATTTGGTAACTCGCAATTGCAACACGTAGCTAAATATAACGGTGATCATTCTCTATTAGCTAAACAAATGCATGTTATAATGACCATTATAATTGTGTACGTAATGAGAGAAATAAACATGTTGACAGAAAAATTGCCAGGAAATATGGTTATTGTCTCACTCCCCCAAAAAACAAAAACAAAAAATGGATGGTGTTTTCTTTTATCCTCAGGCTGGTTTGTATCCGATAAATTCTGCAAGCCTGTCAGCAGTTTACAATGGCCAAAGGGCATGCCTTGACTCCATCAAAGTCTGTACTTATAATGTGTATTGTATTCTTGGCCAAATATATTTGGGACCGAATGTTTAACTAAAAAATCATTAACTGAAATATAACCAAAACAATGGGCAGATAAATGCTAGGAGAACTGTGTGTTAAGCCCGGTAATTCAATGTAAATAATAATAATATTACTGCAAATAATCATACCACATAAATATTGGTATACAATTATGCGTAAGATACCTTAATAGTTGTGTGTTATGTACACAATGTCATTGTATTTATTTTGGTAAATATTGTGATATGGATATGGTGGTACTATTTTAAAGACTACCTTTGGTGTAGTCGTACAACTATGTTAGTATCACCATCATGGTTGTGTATCAAAGGACAATTTTCAAACTCGGAGCATATAACTTCACCGTGTTTCCTGCTGTTTTTGTCTGGAGAGATACATTATGTGCAAACGATTGTCAAAAATCACTCTTTAACTCATTTAATGTGCACATTCCCAAATATATATTTCAAGATATAGATATTGCGCCCAACAGCACTGCAATATCGCTATAGAGTAGATTCATTGCGCAACCCACACCCTACACACACACACACACACACACACATGAGAGAGAGTCAGAGAGAGAGTCAGAGAGAGAGAGTCAGAGAGAGAGACAGAGAGGAGAGAGGGATTACTCCATTCTCTTCCCCTGCTCAGATTAGATAAAGTCATGACATGGACAGCGTCATGACCCCTGACCCCCGCCAAAAGCAATTTCATTTGAAGAGGATTGAAGTGATGTACCAGGTTGTCCGTCTACGTGTGTTTCTGCGAGGAGCTGTGTTTGTGATGCGTTTCAAAGAAGAAAGGAAAAAAAAACAAAAACAAGCAAAGCCCTGACAGAAAAAAAGAAGAAATGGCACTAATGGAAAGGTTAGGAGCGACGAGAAAAAAAACATTTACCGCGCCGCTCGTCAGTCACCGCCGAACGCTAACTCGAATAA
The DNA here is from genome assembly GCA_030340625.1 of Merluccius polli. NCBI lineage: Eukaryota > Metazoa > Chordata > Actinopteri > Gadiformes > Merlucciidae > Merluccius > Merluccius polli. The sequence goes on along the minus strand of JAOPHQ010001589.1, from coordinate 14,102 downwards.
CTACGAACGCGAGGTGCGAGGAAGCGGTTCGAGATGCGCATTACTTCGCTGACTCAGTTCTCACCTCAACCTCAAACAACCGCCTCATCCGAAAAAAAAGAGACTATATATATCCTCACAGCGCAGTAAAACCTTTCATTATGTTGAGCAGAAGTTGTTCCGCTGGCCCAACTGCGACGCTAATAAAATCCCACGAGAGCCACGCTAACTAGAAACGTCTCCGCCATCTGATGTGGCAATTAGCATTTCTTCCCCCAACTCTCTCATCTCTCCCAGCTCTTCCTCCTCCTCCTCCTCCTCCTCCTCCTCCTCCTCCTCCTCCTCCTCCTCCTCCTCTCTCTCCCTCCCTCTTCCCGGTGGCACCGCGCTTTGCAAACCATTTGAAATTTAACAGCGCTGTCAGGGCACTAAACTTTAATGACAATGCACGGACGTGCAGCAGAGGGAGAAAGGGGGGGAGGGAAGGGGGGGGGGGGGGGGGGGAGAGCGGAGGTCCACAATGGATGTTACAGCAGCCAGCCACGGCCTATTCATATTCTAATACCTTAAGCCCGCTGGTAAAGGTATGCTTAGGAAGCGCCAGGTGGTGACATCTTCATTTTTCACGGCCGAGAAATGTTGCCGAACTTGCTTCCCTCTCCCCCCCCCCCCCCCCCACCCCCTCTCCCTCTCTCTCTGTCTCTCTCTCTCTTTCTACCTCTCTCCCCCCCCCCCTACCCCCTCTCCCTCTCTCTCTCTGTCTCTCTGTCTCTCTGTCTCTCTCTCTCTTTCTACCTCTCTCCCCAATTCTCTGCACACACCGCTCTCTCTCTACCGATGCATTACTCTTGCTTTAAGCACTGCGTCTCCTCGGGGGGGGGGGGGGGGGGGGGGGGGGGGGGGCGGGGTGGCGGTTGGGTGGGGTGGGTGGGGTTGGTGGGGGGGGGTTGGTAAGGGGGGGGGGGGGGGGGGTGTATTGTTTTACAGCGCACTCCAGCTGCGGCCTACTTGCCTCACCCAAGGTGCTATTCCAAGGAGTTGTCTCGGGGTGACCCTCCCTCTCTCTCTCTCTCTCTCTTTCTCTCTCTCTCTCACACACACACCATCTCCCCTCCTCTCTCTCTCTCTCCCCCTCTGACAGTTATTAATAATAACATGTGCCGGGGCGAGTAGTTCACCTTGTAGCGCTGTTGCGGGCGCCGCACGGCACACCGCTGGCTAGCATGTACTGTACGTCCCACCCACCCACCCCCTCCACCCCTGGTAGGAGCATCTCTCTTGGGGGGTGTGGGGGAGGGGGGGGGGGAGTAGAGGTGGTGGTAGGGAGTAAGGGGGCGGGGGGGGAGAAGAGGAGAGGTGCACAAAAGACTTCCAAGCACAACTTCCCCCTCCCGCGTGCGCGAATTAGAATCAGCCGTCGTCGCCGCCACCCTTACGCGCGTTGTGTTGCGTTGAATGAAGAGCCGCCGATTAGCAGCCATCAAAGAGAGAGAGAGAGAGAGAGAGCGATAAAGCCAGAGAGCAGGAGAGTGTATGGGCGAAAGAAAGAAAGAAAGAAAGAAAGAAAGAAACTATGGAGAGATGCGGGGGGATAAGGAGCTGAGTGTGGTAGTGGGGCATTCTTCACCTGGAGCACCATTAAAACATCCAGCAGGAGAACTCCCTTTGAGCGCGCCGAGTGGCCCATTGTAATAACAAGCAGCGCAGACAGGATGTAATTTGGGCCCTGAATGAGCCGCGGCGTGCCAGGGCACACACACACACACACACACACACACACACAGGAGTGCCAGGGCCGCACACACACACACACACACATATATACAGCAGTGCATGCACACATACACACACACATGTACACAGGCACCTGCAGACACACACACAGGAACACACACACACACACACACACAGGAACACACACTGCCCTCAAAGGAATTGAAAATGTAAGGCTATTCCGCTCAAGTAAAAAAAAAATACAAATGTGCCAAATAAGATCCTTTTAATTGAAAACGAAGACCTCCGCATGCCAATTTCCACCTCCACCCCGAGGTCACGCGGGTGTAGTTTAACACGCACTCCGCCTGATTTAGGAAATGGGCTTGAAGTCTGGGCGGCCGGTCGGCTTGGCAATATCAAAAGAGAGCATGAATAGCGGAGAGTGTGTCGGGAATATTTTAAAAAGAGTTGACGTCTTTAGCCTGTGCGCTACCGGAGCTAAAGTGTCATTCATGAATGGATTTGATTTAAGCCCCGGCGCTGCTTCTCACATCACTGTCGCGCCAACAGCACCGAAAATAACAAATAAAAAAGTAGGTATTATGAAATGCAGGATCAATGCGTTCCCTATACGTACACTGTCAAGATCCTGGATGGATAGAGGTTGGGGATGAGCTCAGCTATGCTGCTTTGAGAGTGTTGAATGTTTAACGTGAAGAACATCTCACGTCATTCTTGCCTCATAGTCCCGTAGTTGGGAGCAGCTCACGACTAAGTAGTCACCCCTCGAGGGTCCTCATAAGTCCTCTGGTCCCCACGTAGCGCCGGCTTTTTTCAAAAAAGTGTGTGTGGAAAACCGGAATATACTGTAAATACAGATGACTCATCGTGCTATTTGGGGCGTATACCAATTTAGTGTCCAATTACATGGTCTTTGATTTTTTCTTTTTTTAAGTATGTCCCGCCCATCCTAACGACGATTTCCCCTGTGATACGGATTGTGTGTATCAAGCTGGCAAGTAGGCTTGGTTGTTTGTGTTACGCATCTTGACCGCTCATGACTAGAAACAAGTCCACCCCCCCTTTAACACACTGGTGCTCACTTCCTCTTTCAAGAGGAAACACAGACGGGGTGCAAAATGTACTTTTTTTTGTCCACCGGGCCAAGTGGCTAGTGAATGTTCAATTTTGACACTCAATAGATTATCAGTGTTTTTTTGGGGGGCTGGTGAGTGAAGCGAATCTATCAGCCACTTGCGTATTTTTACCAGCATTTGGCTGTTGGCTGGTGCTAATAGTGTGCCCTGAACACAGAGACAAGGGGAATAGGAGACTTACCGTTTCGACTATGAAATGCTCACAGTGTGCTGAATATACCCGTCTGCACGCCTCCAAGCACTCTGCATTCTAGTCCCAACCCCTCCATTACATCAAGCAAGCAAACACTAAAATCAAGACACAAGGACAGCAGCGGCAAATACACGTTAGGCAATCACCGCTCCTGATTGGCTCAAACACACATTTGTTCTGTATGTGTTTGGCGTGGTTTGATTTCTCTTGGGTTTGGCACCCACCCCCCCACACCCTCCACCCCCCCCCACCCCCCCCACCCCCCCAGCCCTCGTCTCCTGAGTTGGCTAACAGTGACTTAAGGAGCGCCGTCCTGCCTTAGAGGACGTCTCGCCCGCCCTTCAGTGTTACCAATGCGGGTAAAGTGGAGAGCGAGGAGGAAGGGGGTGGGTGTAGAGGGAGGGTTTAGGTAGTGTGTGTGTGTGTGTGTGTGTGTGTGTGTACGCGAGTGTATGTGTGTGTGTGTGAACACGAGTGTGTGTGTGTATCCTAGTGAGCCGCAGCCGAACATCTGCGCTGCTGGTCATTAGAGGACGGAGGAGCTGGCCTGGATCTCTCAGTCTGCGGAGGATCAGGTAGGGGAGGAGAGTGCTCATGACAAACGACACGCTCTCTCCTCCCGCGCCGCTCAGCCAAGCCGTAGCGCCAGCCACACTCATCCAGTGAGCGTGAGGTGACCACATTTTCAAACCCCCTACTGGGACCCTTAAGTGTACCGCACGTTCACGCGCACGCAACCGTGCGCTTGTGCGCGCGCCACCAGCCCATGGGCGTTTTGCATCACGATGGGGGACAATTATTTCAGCGCTTGGCACACCCAGTGACTGCACCTTCCCACACCATGGAGACGTGGATCGATTGACACACGTACAGACAAATCGGTGCTGAATTCAGACGCGCGGTGCATTGTTTATGTTCCTTGATTGGGTTCGGTAATAATGAGCACAGAACATGATAAAGGTCAGCATAAGCGCTGAAAACAAGTTTAATATTTTTGTTATTATTTTAATTGTGGTGAAAATCGATGAGCAGATAGAGCGCCGCCGACATCACTGGTGGTATCATCAGTAGCCGCTTCGCTATCAAAAACCTAATTTGTTAATAACAATAAACACAGGAATACAATACATACATGAATGTATATGTATAGATATGTACGGTAGGAGGAACCTGTGACATTTCAAAGAGAGCGAGAGATAAACAAAACGAGGTAGATAGCACCTAATAATTACATTCGCAGTGTGTGTGTGTGTGTGTGTGTGTGTGTGGGTGGAAGCGTAAACACAAATAAGACCAATTCCTCACCCGCTCTACTGGAATACACCAGTAGTGAATGTTGAAAAACGGGACATTTTAGTGTTTTACAGATATTTTTCGGGACTCGGGTCTCGGGACACCCAGCATGAAACTGGGACAATCCCGGACAAACTGGGAGGTCTAGTCACCGTAATTGAGCGCCATGTTGCAAGCCTGGGATGAGCTGTGTGTGTATGTGTACGAGTGTGTGTGTGTGTGTGTTGTTCTGTGCAGTGAATGGTGGATCTGGAGGTGGTGGAAGGTTGTATGTAAGTCCTTCCTGGTATTCTGAGCCGACCGTCGTGATTGGCCGATTAGCACAGCACCAAGGGTATATAAAGGAAAGGAATGAGCATGAGCTAAGAGGGTCAGCTGGCGGTACGCATTCACATACACTCTCTGAACATGTGCGCTTTCTCTTTCATAGCCACAGTGGAGCGTTGGAGGGGAGTGTATAATGTGAATTTTCTATTGGCCACCCGTGGAAAACCAAAAAAACATACCAACACCAGAATTTTCTACAGTTGATCTAACTGCCAAAGATCAAATATTAACTTTAGATCAGCCATTCATATATCAAATGATAGATTTTTTTTAACATATATCTGTACAGTATTAATTACCAATGAACTAGATTGGTGTAGGTGGAGTCAAGTCACATGTTTGGGCCCCCTCACTAGCCCTGAACTTTTTATGCTCACTCAACACATGGCGTGCATCGGAAACACGTTTCCAAATTACATTTCCAGAGAGGAATGGATGGATTTTTTCCTCCCCCACCCGCCCCCCATCCCCTCTTCTGTCTCCCCCCCCGCCCCCCTCCCATCTCCCCTTCTCTTTGGAGATAAAGCCTGACTTGATGTCACCGACTCACGCGCGCTAGTGGCAAGTTGCACATGCGCGCACGGCCGACAGTGCATGGCGGGCCTGACGCCAGATTAAAAAAAACAGAAAGATACCATTTTTTTCCCGCCATTTACATTTACATACATGTTGATACAAAGCGCAAGCCGCGGAAACACAAAGTAGATTTTGAACGAGGGGGCCGAGGCAGAAAATAAATAAATAGATATATACGTTATTATTATAAACCGTGCTCTACATGTTGGTTATCTCTCGCTGATAGCCAGCCTTCCAAAAACGGTAATAAATCCAGCCATGTTGACTGCTCCGCGACTTTGCCTGCATTTACAATCTTAGTAAAACCACTGTAGAGGAAAATTGAAGTTGGATTAAAAAATGAATGAATAGATAGATAAATAAATAAGTGTTCTCCCGGTGCTGTCTTCAAAATGAATGCCGAAAATTTACAGTTTTCCATTAACTGATGCCCAACAGCTTTCTTCACGCTTGCAAACCGGCCTTGGAGCTCACAGATTGTGTGTGTGCGTGCGTGTGTATCTGTGCGTGCGCGCGCCCATGTGTGTGTGTGTGTGTGTGTGTGTGTGTTGTTTGTGTGCACGCAGGCCGTGGCGCTCCTCATTTTGTCACCGTTTCCGGCTCAGATGTGTGTCCCCTCTTTTAAGTGCTCCATGCTCAGAGCTTCCCTCCTCTATCGCTTGGTAAAACCGTGCAAAGCGCGCGTCAGCAGATAGAGCGCCGCCGACATCACTGGTGGTATCATCAGTAGCCGCTTCGCTATCAAAAACCTAATTTGTTAATAAAAATAAACACAGGAACACATAAATAAATGTATATGTATAGATATGTACGGTAGGAGGAACCTGTGACATTTCAAAGAGAGCGAGAGATAAACAAAACGAGGTAGATAGCACCTAATAATTACATTCGCAGTGTGGGTGTGTGTGTGTGTGTGTGGGTGTGTGTGTGTGTGTGTGTGTGTGGAAGTGCAAACACAAATAAAACCAATTCCTCACCCGCTCTACCGGAATACACCAGTTTTTTTTATCATTTAAAGGGGAGTCAGTGACCTGTGAAGATGTCTGCTTGCTTTTTTCAGTTATTTAATTTGTTTTTTTTTTGTTTTGTATTTATATACATTTCTGTCCATATTTACTATTTCTTTGGTCAGCGTCGTCGCTGCTGCTGCTGCTGCTGCTGCGGTTGTTGTTTTGTGTGCATGTGTTGCAATAAGAGATTATGATTGTTATTAGTATTTCTCTGCTGGTGGGATCACATTGCTTATGGTTATAGACCCCTGAAGAATTCTATTAACCCCGGTTATGTCGCTCCTAATAACATGCCACCCTGCTAAGCAGAGCACGATTGATTTGGGAGTATGTCTGGGTGTGTGTGTGCGTGTGCGTGTGTGGGCGCGTGCGCGTGTGTGTGCGTGTGTGTGTGTGTATGCTTGTGCATGCAAAGCCTCAAATAACTGACATCATGTAAAAAAAAAACAGTCATTCGTGATTCACTTGCCCCTCACCTCAGCTGACATAAGCAGATAAACAGTGGAGTAGAAATTATGTTTTGGACTTTTTTTTTTTTCGGAATGAGAGGTGGTGGTGTGCCTTTGAGTATGTGTGTGTGTACGTATGTGTGTGTGTGTGCGTGTGTGCATATGCCTTTGTGCGTGTGTGTGTGTGTGTGTGTGTGCATATGCCTGTGCCTGTGTTTGTGTTGTATTTATTTTCGAGAGGGAGCATAAAAAAAGGTATTGCTTTGCGATGCTGCGGCCATTGATTGCTTCTCTGATGGAGCTCGCTGCTCTTTGTTGCTCTGCAGATCAGCTGTGGAGTGCTGCGGTTTGCTATATTTGCCATTCATTAGCCCGGCAGTGAGGAGATGTCAGGGCGCGTTCGCGGGCGGGCCCCGGCCGCCTGATGGCAAGCATCAAATCAATTCAGTCACCTTGAACTTTGGAGATGAAAGAATAACATGTTGAAATTGCTCTCGCTGCCTCGCCGCCGTTTGCTTGTTCACCGCCGGCCCCACCAGGGCCAACAGAAACAGCATGCGACACTGGGAGTTGGGGGCAGATACAATCGCGGCGACGTTTGGCAATTTTGCGCTGTGATTCGCTGGTACACGGGGCGACTGTATAACGACCCTTGTGCGTAATAAAGCAAAGACGGAGGGGAACAATGTCAGAAGAAGCTCAGAATTCACTCCTTCGGAAGCTAGCCAGCACCGCTCACTGCCATTGCCATTCACTAGCTAGTGTCAGCTGGTGTCAGTGTCAGGCTGTAAATGTAACTCCACACAAGACCACTTTGGCAAGGTTGCGGTCCTCTGAAGTATGTAGTATGTCCACATTTTAGTTGCACTTGTAGAAATGAGTATAGCTCTCTGCCTTGCGCATCACACTGAGTCCGAGGCGCGCTAACTGATTGTTTGTGTATCTGTATCTATGCTCTGTATATGGAGAGCTCCCACTAACTGATTGTTTGTGTATCTGTATCTATGCTCTGTATACGGAGAGGTACCACTAACTGATAGTTTGTGTATCTGTTTCTATGCTCTGTATACGGAGAGGTCCTGGATGCCCAGCACAGTTTTTTTTTAAGTTGACTGATTATCATCAGTCACGTCATATTTCTATATAATTGTCTCCCTTATAATGCAGCCGACAGAAAGTTGAGCTCGCTCTTAGTTACTTGCTGTACTCGCCTGATGGACGAGTGGTCCTGAAATCAGACTCCAAAATGTAAACAACTCACTGGCAAGCTTAATTTCCAGTCCTGCCTACAGGGCCAGCTGAAGTCAAAAACACATCCAACAATATTAGTCAGCCAAATGTTACGACGGCTGATCTTTCAATCCGCAGGGAATCGACGCTGCACTTTACATGCGGGTGAAAGCAGAGAGGGGCGGAGCGCATATAAATCCTCCCACGCAACGTTGCTATGCAGTTATAAACATTGCGCTGTTTACATGCTTTCTAGCTTTCTATTTGCCGTACGTCAATGTTGCACCCGCCCCGCCCCCCCCCCCCCCCCAACCAACCTTGGGTTCGACGATTCATGTAAGTTACCCAAATTGAGGTCATAAAATCGAGTGACTTGTTTGTGTCGCTGAATATACACAGAAATGTCAAATGTCAAACATCTGTTTTCAAAACTTTTTGAGACGAAACCCCAGATTTTAACTTTAGAACAACCCAGCAAAAACAGAAAATCACAGAAGTAGTCAAGCGCATAGCGGGCTCTTTAAGGGCCCAAACAGTGCTTGGTAAGGGCCAAAGGCATGCCAGGAGGCCCAGCTAGTGGGCCTTTGGCGTGGGCGGGTAATTGTTAGCCCTCTCGCTAGCCTCTGGCGGTGCGTCTCAGCAGTATGTCCCCCCAGCGAACCTGTCTGTCCAGAGCACCTAATAGCTACTCTCTCATGCCTGACGCGGAAATTAAACGGAGTGTGTCGCTTTGAAAAGAAAGACTCAAACCTGAAGCATGCATACGGGGCCATCCCCCCACCCCGCTTCCCAAAGCTCACAGCAGGGTACCAATAAAAACGCCCCCTTACTGTGTGCACCCTAGTGGTGCTAGAGAGAGAGAGAGACCGTCCGAGGTAATGACCAACACTGACAACAGCAATGTTTGCTAGTGCCCCATACAACTACACAACATGTACGTCGCTCCTGATAAAGACTTTGAGACGATGGATTGTGATTCTGTCGTATGTGTCGAAGGTTTTAGGTGCAAATAACGAGCACACTGAGTCTAGTTTAATGCAAAGAAATAATAGTCTCTAAACTATAAGGAAAATCAAACGAGAACCATTGCGTGATACAAATAATTGAATCCAACGCCGAGCCGAAGGGTGGAATTCAGTTGCTTTCAACCTGGTTTGAAGCTGATTCGCAGACTGGTGCCACACCTTTGCAACGCCACATAGCTAACCGTAAGGAGAGCCATACGGTTGGATGGGGTGTTCAAATTGAGCCTGAAAAATAAGTCTCAGATCCAGTTACAAAAACACCGTAAACCGTTTACGCTTTGAAGCCCCGAACGCAAAAAGACACATTCGAAGGTAGTTAGCTTGGGGTAGAGAGTGAATGCGTATTTATCGATGGCCTCATTCCAGTTTTCCAGTTTTCCTTTTTTCCCCCCTTACTTACATGATCATTTGCATGCCTATCGTCATGGCAACCAGCCACTGAACTCGGCTCAAGTCATTCCACAGATTGAGCAGATTGAATCCTTAATTTATTAAATAAGAGTAAACGTCTGGAATGCCGACACTGCACAACTCTGCTATCCCTGCCCTGGAGCATCTGGAGGTGGTGTAAGTCAATACTAAGTTATTTTTATTCCCTATTTTGAATACTGGTGCTACGGCAACAATGCAGATGAGTTGTACGCAAATTGTTTTAACATGGTTTTTGGTTTTTTTTTGCGGGGAAGCGAAATTCAATCACAAGAGTTGATTGGGGACACATGTTCAGTGTGAGCGCAACTGGAGTCAAACTGTATCTGGACGAATCTAGACCCTAGATACAGCTGGATCCTAGGTACGTCTGGATACTAGAGACCAGAGACTATTTAGTATGCTAAAATAGTATGTATGAGATTTTTTAGTATGTCCGAAACCTTAGTATGAAACCAATAGTACGACAAGTGCATACTATTTCCAGGGAAATATTACAGTACGCAAGCACTAGTCGCTACGCCGGCATAAATGTCCCACAATGCAATGCAGTAGTGACAACAACAAAATGGCGGACAGCGACCAAGGCGGCTCTGGCGTAACGTCAATAGCGCTCCAATTGTATACGGTTTCACTTTGCTAGGCAACCGGCAAGAAGTCTCTCAGGAAGTGATGTGATAATAGTAGTGTGTGCGTCTGAAAAGATGCATACTACTGTTTATGCACACAAAAGTATGTTGAACGATAGTATACATATTGGGTAGTATGTAGTGCATGTATGAGTATGTAGAGGTATTAAGGAATCCTCAAAGCCAGCTGTTAGATGCTCAGGCCCCAGCTGCATGCTGGGAGCCGGGGTAAGAAAGGAGTGGGGGGGGCAGTGAAAAGGAGCATTCAGGGTGGTCTGCAGTAAAAAAAAAAAAAAAAAAAAGTATGAAAAGAAAATACACAATAAACAATAAAAAAGACACACACACACACACACACACACACACACACACAACACACAGTGCATTCTTCTCATCTTGTGCTTGGTCAAACACATCGGGTGAGTTCCCGACCCGAGTTTAAACTTCCAGTTTACTTCGGGGTTTGGTGGTTTTCTTTGAATGCCGGGCTAGTCTAGTGGTTAGGGTGTTTGACTCCCAGGATTTGGGTTCGAACCCCCAATCTACCGCTGTCTAGCTGTAGACATCCCTGTTTAAGGTGCCGAACCCCTATACCTGCCAATTAATTACATGTACCGAATAAAATAAATTCACTGTGTGTGTCACAATAAACGTGTCTCCTAATTATCTAAATAGTACAAATATTGTGAATATTTCTTAGGAAAAAAAGACGCACGTCACATAGTGCAACACAAACACTACAGTCGCGCAACAAAAAAGAGAGATGACAAACATACACAACAACACCAAACACAACACACAATCGGAAGGACAGGGTTTCTTAGTAGTGCTACACCACCCGGCCCGTTGTACACAGAAAAAAATAAAATAAATTGGCGTTGGGGGGGCAAACTGCTCCCCTCGCTGAGCAAGCTAGATAAAGAGGCCGTGGGGCCGGTGGTGGCGGCGGTGGCCGAGCTGCTTACCGGAGGTAGTCTCGCCGGCACAGGATGAGGTTGGCTTTGGTGTAGAGCGTGGAGCCCACCTCGCCAAGCCGGCAGTCGCAGCAGGCACACTTGAGGCAATCCTCGTGCCAGTACTTATCAAGGGCCTTGAGCAGGTAGCGGTCCTTAATCTTCCGGTTACAGCCGGCACAGCCCTTTGGCTTGGTGTCCGGCTGGACAGAAAGCATTTGTATACCTGCGAGACAGAGAGAGCGAGAGAGAGAGAGGGAAAGAGATAAAAGAAAATCAGGTAAGGCCGTGTGTAGGTAATTTGTTGCTAAAGTACGTTATGTAATTGGGAGCACTGAAGGGAGAGTTAAGTTTGTAATGGAAAGACAGTGCTGAATAAAAGTGATGTCATGTTGTGGGCATCCTTTTATTTATTTAACACACTCACACGCGCACAGATCCGAGTTCGGACTTGCCGAAAGAGGAAGCAAAAGTGAAAAGATAACAGCCTAATAATGCTCAACTTAAACAAATACAATTCAACACAATAATGATGACACATTATTCAAAGTGATTTTGTTAATCATACACTAACACTGGCACACGCACACACACACACACACGCTCTCACACACACACACACACACACACGCACACACACACATATCCTGCCCAACATTAACAACACAGTCCAGGGGCCTGTAATGACGTTGTTTCTTCCTGACACTGTGTTTTGCGCTTTCCTTCCCAGTCTCCTGCCTTCATTAAGTTAAAAAAGTGGGAGTGGCCAATGAGGAGAAACTCGTGGGCTAGCCGCGTATTGTTTGGCCCTAAGCAGGGGTGTGAAGGGCCTTTTGTTGGGCCCATGGTGGCGGGACAATGTGGCCCCGCACCAAGCTGTAATTAGTATTCTTCATCCATTCCCCCAGGAGAGTGACACCCCCAACTCCCTTTTGTCCTGCTCACTCTCTCCCTCTCTGTCTCTCTCGCTTGCTCTCTCTCTCTCTCTCCGATAGACACACACACACACATGCACACACACAGAGCTTTTCATGGCAACATTTAGGCTACATGTTTGTTATTACTTTGTGCTAACTGGTTTGTAGTACTAACTGGAGATAATTGCAGTTCAAATATAAAAAAAAATGTTTTCACAGCCTAACGCCTCCAGTGCAAACTAGTGAAGGGGATGAGTTAGGGAGTATAATGTTTATTTTTGAAAAACCTTGACAGCCATTGTTATGCCAGCGTTACAGGCGCGCCAAATCAAATTAACATTTAATCATTCAATTTCGCTTAACCGCATTTTGTAACCTTTTCCCGGTGTTTGCGAGGAGCAGCCGACTCCCCGTATCCATCATTCCTGATTGTCAGTTTAACTGTTCGGCCCCTCACACAAGAGATGTACATGGCTTTATGTCCGCCCTAATTAGACCCACCGCACGCTGGCGAGGTGGATATCTGCTGGACCACTCAATGTCAAGGTAGGCAAGTAATAGATGTCCACACACACACACACGCACACACGCACACAAAGCCCCATGCACTCTCCCGGTCCTCATTCAAACCTGGTCCTTTTTTTTTTTAGGTCTGAAAACCAACACACATCATCAAACAGGTTGCACTGCCGCCCCGGATAGCAATAACGAGCAGCTAACCCCCCCCCCCCCCCCCCCCCCCCGCTGTGTGTAACTGTTAAGCTTTTAATTGGCAGGATAACAATTGTAAGAAGTGCCACACGGCTGATTGCGTTGCGTGCCATGCGTCCCCCCCCCCCCCCACCCCCCCACCCCCCACAGTCCTCCGCATCCGGGCGCCGCGTTCAGCACAACCTTGTTAACAAAGTCCCCCTCATTACCGGCCCGGGTTTCCCACCCCGGCGTCCCCCCCAATCGCGTCGGACCCCACGGCGGCGCAGTAACCCGCGTGAACACACGTGACGCGCTCCCGCATCGCACGTCCGAACGTGGCCGTGTCCGTCTTATGAGCAGCGTGGGTTGAGTGTGTTTGTGTGTGTGTGTGTGTGTGTGTGTGTGTGTGTGTGTGTTTTGCGCCAAAACGATTTGCTCGCGTGCCTATGAAACGCTCGTCGCTCCTCTGCTTTACATTTAATGTGTGTGTGTGTGTGTGTGTGGACGGGAAATAATAGACTAATCCCAAACACACAGAGCAGCCGGCTCTGTTCGCCCTCAGAAGAAGAAGCAGATGAAGAAGCAGAAGAAGAAGAAGCAGAAGCAGAAGAAGAAGAAGAAGAAGAAGCAGAAGAAGAAGAAGAAGAAGAAGAAGAAGAAGCAGAAGAAGAAGAAGAAGAAGCAGAAGCAGAAGCAGAAGAAGAAGAAGAAGAAGAAGCAGAAGCAGAAGCAGATGAAGAAGCAGCCCATCAGAGCAGTGGGATAAAAAAGATGCTGACATTTCACCCTGTCGGTATAATTACTGTTGCCATGGCAGCATAGTGCTTGGTAGAGGCCAATAAGAGAGATTTGCCGTGAAGAGCTCGGGTTTTTTTCCCCCCGTTGCAGTTTCCCCCCCCCCAACCCACGGTGCCACGGTCTGGTGTCCAACCGGGTTTCCCCCCAAATACAACGTAGAGACAGATGGCAGCTGACGTGATGGAGAACGGTGTTGCAGAGAGAGAGAGATGGGGAGAGAGAGAGAGAGAGAGAGAGAGAGAGAGAGAGAGAGAGAGAGAGAGAGAGAGAGAGAGAGAGAGAGAGAGAGAGAGAGAGGGAAAGAGAGAGGGAGAGAGAGAGAGAGAGAGAGAGAGAGAGAGAGAGAGAGAGAGAGAGAGAGAGAGAGGAAAACAGTGTTTTACTATCTCGTGTGTTGTGTGTAGACATTAGTCTACGTCCCACACTGGAAATGAAGGATGCACGGCTCGCGCATCCTTCATTTTGCATTTATATATATAAAATATAATATATATATATTTAAACGACGCGGGCTATAACTTCTTGGCTCCAGACGAGCGACTCCCGGTCGTCATTATCCGACGCAAACCGGGGGGGGTTAAAGAAAAAAGACAAAAATGAAATCTTACCGAAACTTTTCTCCCTTTTCTGCATTGGTTGACCCGCTCGAGCCGCCCGAACCACCATACAAAAAAAACACACACACACAACAAGGGGGGCGACAGCCAAACAAACAAACAAACAAACAA
>JAOPHQ010001588.1:0-32225 GCA_030340625.1 Merluccius polli | reverse complement strand
TCTCTCTCTCTCTCTCTCTCTCTCTCTCTCTCTCATAACAGGCCAGTGTATTGTGTACTCGTTAAAGCGTTTGAAGAGTGTGTAAGACCCACCTCACCATGCACACACAAGTCAGGTAGCAACACGCATCTCTGTGTCTTTGGTGTTTTGCCTGGCTATATTTTCAGCACTGTGTCCACCATTGTCGTAGCTTCCTCTTGGATGCATGCTTACGATCTGGGACCCGGTCGCTACATTTTTATAGAGTCCCGCCTCACACCCTGCGCGCTATTGACTGGGGGCTACCGACTGCCCAAAGACTGACGCCCAGAAACGTCCTGTAAAATAATAAAATCCAGGCAGGGGCAGCGTCTGAAGATACAGACACCGCCACACACTTTTAGTGGGTCATAAAAAATGATGGAGAGCGATTATTTTTGGATGAGTCTATACACTGTTTTTTAGGAACATCCTACTCATTGTGCCTTTAAAAAGTGTAACTAGAATAGTTAGTTGGAGTGTCCATTAGCTTCGTAGGAGGCCTTCTGGACAAACCTGTTGGTGGACATAAAGGATAACAAGCTTTACTCTCCCTCAGCCCACCGCAGCAAGGCACACACACTTCAAACCCAGCTGAGGTTTTATGGGACGTGGCCCGGTGCCACAAGGAGGGGATGTGTTAAAACAGATTCTGACAAATTTAACGTGTTACCGCAAACATTTCTGGTCTAGTACCGCGGGCAGATCTGAAGAGCACAGGGCTGTGTTTGATTCCTGGGCTGAGATGAAGTGATATAAAGGAATACATTGTCCTGTGTGTTCCTAACTCTCTTCTCCTTCATCATCATGCTCATATACTTTCAGGAAGCAGCAGCTTCCTGAAAGTGCAACAAGCAAAAATAAATAAAGATTACAAATCGTAAAAGAACAACATAAACAACCCTGATCATTTATGAGGCCAGCGTGTACACAGAAGGAGTTACAGTTGAGTTGTGTGTGTGTGTCGGTCAGACAATGTTATCGCCGGGACATCGAGGGTCTATTGTGTTGTAGTAACCGAAGGGAAGATGTCGTTGGGGAACACACCACTGATCAGAGGAGAGCTGAGGAGATGTGAGGAGATCACCTGAGCTCAGGAGATGTGAGGAGATCAGAGGAGATGTGAGTAGATCTAGTGAGGAGATGTGAGGAGAACAAGGGGAAAGGAAAGGGCAAGAAGGCTGTTGATGTTATCCGACCGGACACACTCACACATCCAACCACAGACCAGAAAGATACCCCCCCACCACCACCACCACCAGCAAAGGATGGGGCGGCTGGTATCTTACTGTGTGTGTGTGTGTGTGTGTGGTTGTGTGTGCGTGTGTGTGTGTGTGACATTATTACACTGTGAGAAAACTGGCCAGCGTCTCCACCAGGCGAACAAGGTGGAGGGTGCTCTTTAACACAGAGGCGTCTCCTCCTAACGACAGGACTGTTGTCTCTGCTGCCCACCGACACACACAGGAGAAAAGCCTATTGTTTTGCACTCTCTTTCTTGATGCAATTCAATGAAGGGCTTTATTGCCAACAACAATATATAACCAACAACATAACATATACCATAAACAATAAAATAAAATAAAATAATAATAATACATTCATAAACAATACAACTATTCTAGAATGTGTCCATCTCTCTCTCTCTCTCTCTCTCTCTCTCTGCATGGGTATGAATGAGAGGCAACCAGGGAAGAGGTTGAGTAGGTACAAAGCACTGGCCGAACTGTACACAAACACACACATAACTCTATACTGATGTGGAGTTCAATGTTTTGGGTGCTCAATGAAGTAAAGAGAGAGAGAGAGAGAGAGAGAGAGAGAGGGAGAGAGAGAGAGAGAGAGAGAGAGGGGGGGGGGGGGGGGGGCAGGAGGGGGGGGGGTGAGAGACGGGGGGGGGGCGAGAGCACACAAACATTGATGTGGAAAGAGAGGGTGGGCGGGTCTGGGAATGTATTCAGGGCCACATCCAGCTGTGCACATGGATAATATGCAAATTGGAATACAGTTCCCATGCACGTATGCACACACACACACACACACACACACACAAATGCATGCACCATGCACACGCACATGCACACACTAAGGGACGACAGATGTGGGCAGCACAAGAGAAAAGGACAAGGCTATAAAAGCACAGAAAACACTACAGTATCCGCCAACATGGCCACCGCCGCCACACACACACTCGTTGAAAACACACGCCTTCCTCTTCCTCTCTCTTACAATAGGAACATTAGTGCTACTGAGGAACAATGGCTCTGGTCCGCAGCGTGAGGATTTATATACGCTCTGCTCCACATCCAGGGGCCGAAATACCCCTTCAACACTACTACATTCTTCCTGGTGTGTGTCCTCTCTCTCTCTCTCTCTCTCTTCTCTCTCTCTCTCTCTCACTCTGTCTCTCTTTCTCTCTGTCTATCTGTCTGTCTCTCTCTCTCAGTGTCTCTCTACCATGGGCTCTGCAGCGCCACTACTTTGAACTTTAGACCTCGCTGCTCGGCGAGGGATGAAAACGAAAAGACCACTGCTGGCGGGGCGAGAGACAGAGAGAGAGAGACATAGTGGGATAGAGAGAGAGAGAGAGACATAGTGGGATAGAGAGAGAGAGAGAGAGAGAGAGAGAGAGAGAGAGAGAGAGAGAGAGAGAGAGAGAGAGAGAGAGAGAAAGAGAGACAGACAGACAGACAGACAGACAGACAGACAGACAGAGAGCGAGAGCGAGAGAGAGAAGGCTATAAATTAGACTCCAAAGATTCCTCTTAAAGGAAGGACAACAGAATGGAGAGACGTAGAAGTGAGAGGAGAGGAGAGAAGAGGAGAGGAGATGAGAAGAGAGGAGAGGAGGGAAGAGGGGTATCCCGCCCTCGGGGGAATCGTTAAGTCTTGTTTACGAGCGAGGCGGAGCGAGGAGGAGTAGGAGGGGGGAAGAGAGGAAAAACAAAAGGACTGAGAGAAAAGGAGGGAAAACAAAAAAGGTTTGAGAGAAAGATAATTTCCTCCATGCAGTAGAGCTTGAAGCTTTAACTGGAGAATATGAGATGAAGACTGTATAAAGACATGGATACGGCATTTATTTATTTTCCCAAGGCGCATTTTTGGCATGCAGGAACCAGAGACACCAAATTTTGGCAAGAGGGTGGAGCCTGACATTTTAACCTGTCAATCATTCCAGAAAGGGAATCAGGAATGGTTACACTGGAGGAAAGGAAATGTATTCAATAATATATGAGATAATAAATGTTCCCTGGAGATAAAACACCTTTTATATCAACCATATCAAAAAATGATGTGGCTAATAAATGATGTTGCCAATATCACCAGCACTAACAATATTACTAATATTGTCTGACAATTGTGAGTTTTTTATTTGTACTTATTATTTATTTACAACTCCAATCAACAATCCCGCAACAAAGTGAACTGCAGTTGAAGTTAAAAACAAATATCCGATCCTTCAAGTGAGAGTTTAGTCTTTTTACCTTCCAAATGGTCCAATCCATCAGCCATTAGCTGGTGGCAGCTGACCATTTTGGACCCTGAACCCCACTCTCCACACTGTGTATGTCCTTCCACACACTTCACATACACCCAGACCTCACACACCTCACACATCTCACACACACCCAGACCTCACACACCTCACACACCCCAGAACCGCGATGTGCGACAATCGAAAGTGAGCCATGTTTCGGATCCATCGCTATGGCGATGCGTTATTAGAAGGTAGCCGAGCGCAGCAGAAGAGGAGCGACGGCGGGGAATCGTAAAACAAGGTCCACCCTGTTCCCGACTGACTCCCCCCCCCCCCCCCACCCCCCTCACCTCCTCTAAATAAATTTGGGAATTTGGGAAGCGGGGAATTAGGCGCGACAGGGTGGTGCGCTGGGGGGGGGCACAGCGAGGCTCTCTGCTGGGATGGGTGTGCCAGGTCCCCCCCCCCCTCACCCCTCCCATGCCGGACACAGGGTCTGTGTGTGGTCTGACTGAGGGGCGGCAACGCCATCTCCACGAGAGACGCACACATTCACTGCCATGGAGAGAGAGAGGGGAGCCAGAGAAAGAGAGAGGGGGAGCTGGAGAGAGAGAGAGACCAGAAAGAGAGAACAGAAAGAGAGACCAGAAAGAGAGACCAGAGAGCGAGACAGAGGGGATTTGAAAGTTGAGTCACAGAGGGGGGGGGGGGGGAGAGAGAGGAGAGAGAGGGGGGTGAGAGACATAGAGAGAGACAGAGACAGACAGACCATGGTGAAAGAGAGACATGCCAAGAAGGAAAGGAGAGAGACAGACTTCGTCCAGGAACTCTTTCAAGTGACCCAACACACATTTCTGATGTAGATGTCTCCTTCCATTGGCCTGGTCTGGAGTTACACAGCAAACAGCTTCAGCTTAGGCAATAGACAGCCCTCAACGCAGCGTCGTCAAGAGTATATCCACACCGACGCATCGTCCAAATTGTGACGTGCGACGTGGGTCAGAGAGAGGACAGAGTGCAAAGGTGGTTTGACTGGTTGTTGATTTGGTTTCACACTGCAACATAAACATTTATTGAACAGTCTTTTTAGATTTGAGTGAGTGAGTGAATGTGTGTTTTGTATGTGTGTGTGTGTGTGCATGCGTGCGTGCGTGTGTGTGCGTGTGTATGTGTGTGTACTCTGACCACACAACCCCATGACATGGATGGAGCAGATAAGAACAATACAGAGACAACTGATGAACTACAGTGAAGCAACAACGTCAATAAAAACCACAACAGTTAGAAGATGAACCACAACAACACAATAACAAGTTATTACACGGCTTTGTTGAATACTCGATTCTGATTGGTCAATCACAGCGTTCTACGGTCTGTAATTTCTGAATAGCGTTGCTATGAATAACAGACCGTTAATGATTAAATCATTTTTGGTTGTTATATGTGTCATATTATTGATTTATTTAGTAAGTAGCCACGTACTGTAAATTATCCCTTACTTAGAAGATGTACCACCACACAAAAAGTTTTCCACTATGTTGTTGCCATGATGCTGCTTCCTTTACACAGATCCTTAACCAGACCACACACTTAACCCATAGCCATAAAACTCTAACCCAATACCTACCCTCAAAGTGATAACACCTAATACCTAATCTCAAGCTATACTTAACCATTTGATATTTTATATCTGAACTTGATTGTTTAGATTTCATTTCTAGTTGATGGTCAATTGAAAGTCAATTGTCCGGATACCTAAATGTAAAGATTTCCCAAAGCATTGTGGGAAATAAGCACCATTAGAAGGCCACATAGTCCCACCCTACCAACACAACTACAAGCTATAACGTTCTGAGTCTTTCTGGTTGTACTGTGTACATATGGTCTGCAAAGGGCCGTCTATGGCATTGACAACAACGTGACTTCTCCTATGTCAGTAAACCAATAAACAATTACATTGCACAGCTCATTGTAATTACAGAGCGGTCCTCAGTGACCTTGTTCTAGACATTATGACTTGAAGTGGACCACCCCCCTTTATCATCCAACAGAAATACAAATAATTAAAAACAAATAACTAAATAAATATATATGAATAAATGAGTGGAGGAAGAAAAGTAAGAAAGAAAGCAAGCAAGAAAGCAAGAAAGCAAGAAAAAAACTGAGAAAGAATGAAAGTATGAAGATATGTCATGCAACTGCCATTTGTTAGCTTATTAGCCCGATAGCTAGCATCCACATGACTGACCTTTCCGGCTAGTGAGCGAACTGCCTCCCTTTCCCACCCGGGTGTGCTTCTTCTGCTGTAGCCTCTACCCTACTGCACTCCTCACATTTGACCCAGTACACACCTCCCCCTCCCTCCCCACTCCCCCGGGTCCAAAGGTATACACCCCCCCCCCCCCAAACCACCTGACCCACTCCCCCTCTGCTTGTAGCTCTGCAGACAGCCTGGGCAGGCTATGGGGCCTTATTCACCTAGCGGCCATCTTGGTTTTAAACGATAGCTTTGGGGGGGGGGGGGGGGGGGGGGGGGGCGGATCAGTGCCCCCACCCAGCTAGTGTTTAAAACCAAGATAGCCACTAGGTGAATAAAGCAGGTTGTGGGGCCGAACGGGTGAATACTAAAAGGGTTAATGGTTAATCTAGAGAGAGAGAGAGAGCGAGAGAGAGAGGGGGAGGATGAAATGTGAAAGGAATGAAGGAAATAAGAGAGAAAGGAAGAAAGGAAGCAAGAAAGAAAAGAATGAAAGAAAGAAGGAAGGAAGGATTAACAGATGCACTAGCATGACTATGCTAAGCGAGTTATAAACCAATCATGTTTCAACAGTGAATGACAGCAAAACATGTAACCAGAACATTGGATTTGGGCCAATCTTGTCCTTATCCCCAGTCATGTGACCATAGCATTGAAGAAGCTCAGCGGGGACATGCTTCAGGGAAGGCGTTAAGTTAGACCGGTTAGTTAGTTGTGAGTGATCACATGACACAAGAATTCTGTTCTCTGATTATCTTCAAGTGACGGGAAATGTCTGGTATTTGATTTAGCAACGTTTGTTTTTCATATTTGCTTCACTGACTCCTGTCTCAAATTAGAGCAGCGGCGTTGAGCCTCCTCCTCAAAACCCCTCATTTTGAAAACAACTAAACAAACTAACTTAATCGTCTGTCAAGTCAAAGGTTACATTTACATTTAAGGTCCATATATAAATATGGACCTTTATATCCATATATATATATATATATATATATATATATATATATATATATATATATTAGTGGTGGGCCGTTATCGGCGTTAACGCGCTGCGATAACGCAAGACTCTTATCGCGCGATAAAAAAATTATCGCCGTTAATCTATTCTCAAAGTTGGGTTGGGAGCTGGGTCTATACCGGATTTCCACCAAGGAAGGTTAGCGCCGCGGAACGGCTGCGCTGCGGAACGGCTGCGTCCTCTGCCCGGCAACCCCCCCCCCGTCGGTCGTAGGTCTGGGCAGTGACGCCTTAATGCACGGGCTTACCTGTATGGCAAGCCGTTTTAACATTTAATAGCTAGACTGGATATGTGTTGCAGATATCTGCAATTCAGTTTCGCCTAGTCAAAAAGAACATTTCGGATATCCGCAACTACATTCCTCCTATCCACAATTGGCATTTCAGATATCCACAAAGACATTCCTCCTAGGAGAAATTACGTCATTTTTGCCATTCATGTCTATGGGGTTTCTCATTACAGATATCTACAATTCAGTTGCGGATATCCACTATGTGAATTACGGATATCTGCAACTGAATTGTAGATATCTGTAATTCCAGTTCGAGATATCTACAATTTGATTCTGACTAGTCATAATTCCAGTTCAAGATATCTTTTAATTCACCTCAATTCAAGATATCTACATGTCCCTTTTCAGATATCTTAAATTAAGTTTTGACTAGGCGAAATTAAGTTGTAGATATCTCTAACTGGAGTTAGGGATAGTCAAAATGAAGTTGTAGATATCTAAAACTGGAGTTAGGGATAGTCATAATTTCATTGTAGATATCTATTATCAAGTTATAGATATCTTGAAATGAATTTTGATTAGAGATATCTAAAATTGTAGATATCTGTAACTTTCATTCCGCCTAGTCAAAATGTAATTACAGATATCTTGAATTAGAGTTTTGACTAGGCGAAATGACGTTTCAGATATCTGTAATGACAAATTATAGGACCGCCTCCCACTTTAGGCGGGAGGAGCAGGTCGTTGTCGTTCTAATCATCATTCACACACAATTCACCTGTGTTCACTGATTACATCGGTCCATGGATTAGCATATATTAGCACCATGTCAGAGCAGCCGGAGGTCGGGCTTTTTAACCGTCTTTCTAACGCTGCAGCCCGTGCCAGGCAGGAGCTGGCGGCAAGGAGAAATTACGTATTTCTGGATATCTAAAACGTCATGCCCAATAATTCGCACTCAAATGACATTTGAGATATCTTTAACTTTCATTCTGCCTAGTCAAAACTGAATTACAGATATCTGCAATTGTCATTTAAGATGTGTGACCATAGACATCTTATACATAGACGGAGCATTGGCTGCTGTGGCGCGAGAAATTCGGCGGCCATCTTGGAGTGGTGATGGGGGAGGGGAGCAGCATAGATTGACAGTTGACACGTATGGCCAGGAGAAGAAAACAAGGATGCCGAGCTGCTGTTCAGCGTATTCCTGCTCAAATGAGCGGACGGTCGAAAATAGAAATCGCGGGATTACTTTTCACAAGTAAGATTTAACATTATACCGTACTATTGGTTATATTTTGTGAAAATAATATTACACGCCCAAAACATGTGTCCTTTATCATAGCTACACGTATGACAAAAAAACGCGTGAAAATCAGTGGTATTCAGTGAGGTATGATTAATTATATGCGCTGACGAATGACACTGAGTGGAGCGGATCACCACTCCAAGATGGCGGCCCCGCGTCTCGTCAGCGCCAGTAGGCAGTAGAGCCCGACCGATATGGGATTTTTAAGGCCGATACCGATACAAATATTTGATGATTTAAAAATCCGATATTCCGATATATCGGCCGATATATATATTTAAAAAAGAAATTCCAGAAACACGTAACAAAACATAAACAGATTTCCCTAACATTAGTTATATGTAGTTATTTATGAGTCCTCGCTAAAATAATAGGACAATGCAGTGAACACACTTCACTGATGGGTCACACCGCGAGAGACATGAGCAGCAGGGGGCGCTGTGGCCGCTGGCTGCCGTCGCCAGGGGGGCGGGGCTTCAAGCAGCACTGCAGACAGTTCGGTTGCTCCCATTGCAATATCAAGTTTGTAGTAGAGCTATTCGGCAGGCCGGCGTGACAAGCATGTTCAAATAACAATTTACACGTTTCCCCTGTTTATTATTTAGTAATCAAAATAACAGAAATGGAGATAAAGCATTATAAAGTGCAAAACACACTGCCGGCGCGTCTATGACACAAGTGCCGCCCGTAGCACCCATAGCCTATAGGAATATAGTCGTCTCCAGAGCAGAAGGAAAACTAAAGAAAAGAAAAAAGCGCCTTTTCGGCGGCACTTGATGCGCGGCGACGCTGTGAAATAGGGCAGTGGCGTGAAGTGTAGCGGGTTGCTGCTTCGCACCGACGCCGCTCATTTGCATAAAGTTAAACTAATTTCAACTCTCCGCGTCGCGCTGCTCGCTGCCGCCGCGGCGCCGGCCGCTCCTCGTCGGCAGCGCTCATTGAAAATGAAGGACTGCCGGCCGCTTTTGCTGCTCGTGTCGCTCGCGGTCGTGGATAACTCGTTCGCTCTGCCCGACTCTGGCTGGATCAGCTGGTTGTAGGGTTTGTAGCGTTATAACTGGTTGAAGGGGGTTTCGTCCGTTTTTTTTAAATATTCATTTATCGGCCATTATAAATGCCGATACCGATAGTTTGGAAAATGCCTAATATCGGCCGATAATATCGGCCTGCCGATATATCGGTCGGGCTCTAGTAGGCAGTAGCGCTCAATGCTCCGTCTATGTATAAGATGTCTATGTGTGTGACGAGTTGAATGTCGGTTTCCGTGACGTCATTGCAGATATCTGTAATTCAGGTTCGCCTAGTCAAAACTGAATTACAGATATCTTTATCTGTCGTTTCGACTAGTCACAATTACATTACAGATATCTTGAATGAAAATTCCAACTATTCAAAATGTAATTACGACTAGTCAGAAAGAAGTTGTTGATATCTACAATGTTAATTCCGGATAGTCAAACTTAGTTGATAAATGACAATTCGGCTTGCCATATACCTGGGCTTCAGCCTGGGGCCTCGGCCAATCAGGGGCCTCTTAAAAAATATATATTTAAAAAAAGATGATAAACGTCCCCCCCGTCAACAATCGCGCACCCCCCCCCCCAGCCCCCCGACCACTAGCCCCCCCCCCCCCCCCCCAGCCCCCCGACCACTAGCCCCCCCCGTCAACAATCGCACACCTCTCCCCCTCCGGTCAACAATCGCGCACCCCCCCCCCCCCCCCCCCCCCGTCAACAATCGCGCAGACTTATTTTTAGTCATTATTTAGGTAGCACACGCATATTATGAATGCCTTCGACAGAATTCAAATGAGCCATTTTAATCTAGATTAAACTAGATTAATCCCAATATCACAGTTAGATTAATCTAGATTAAAGAAATTAATCGATGCCCACCACTAATATATATATATATATATATATATATATATATATATATATATATATATACCCACTATTATAATTATTATTTCAGGCTATTTCAACCATGTTAAAGTAGTAGGCCTACTGTAGGTCATCAGGGTGCCAATACACTGCTATACCATAACATTGGTTGGGAGTGGGATCCTCCATCCTTATCACTAAACATAGTACTCATTTTATAATTTATTTGTATGTTGGTCTAATATTTAGTCCTCCCCTCTCTGTCCCACAATAGTCATCTCTCATTTAAAATTAATTTGAGTATTTTAGGAAATATGACTAATCATATTGGGAGGAATATTAATATTATGGCATCCAATCCAAAGCTATATGAGGTTACATAACTTGCCTGTTCATGTAGGAACAACCTGACATTTTCAAGCTCTTCATTCTTGCAGGGCTTGAGGTACAAGGTTAAAGGTAGGGTGGAGGATGTTGGAAAAACGGTTTGAGCACACAGCATTTAGAAAAAAAAACAATTCAAAAGTCCAAACCCCTTTCCTCGGCCTCCCCCCCCCGAAGCCACGCCTCCAGAGTACAGGAACGCGCAGCGCTTGTTCCCGAGGGTTCACGAGTGCTACACTTGCGCTAAGCTTTTCTCATGGCTCATTCACAGGTAAGAAAAGTCCTCACAACATCATAATGAACATAGTAGTAGCCAAGCCTCTGAGGGCGCGCGATTCGTTCGTGCCCGAAGAGGAGTACGCGCAGAGGAGGGAGGGGGGAGGGACAAATGGCAGTTGAGTTTGATAGACAAGTCACCATCCAAACATCTTGAACGTAACGCTCATAATGATTGGATGGAGTTTTTTCAGTCCTGCCCATCCCACAGATGACTATTTTTTTTCGGTGTATGTGTAATATCATTTAATTCATTGGTTTCAATCTGTGTGTGAAGGAGATTTTAAGCAATATGGAAAAAAATGCTGCAGGAAAACATAATCCACCCTACCTTTAAGTAATCTCAATCTCATTTTTAACCAGGAAACTCAAAACCTTTATAGATATTTCGCTATTGGAAAACTCTTTGTCAACTCTCCCTTATTGTGTTTAGAACCAATGGAGGCAGAAAACACGGAGCAGATTTCCCGACATTACATTTAGTTTAGTCAGGAAACACAGAGCGGATTTCCAGACATTACATTTAGTTTAGTCAGAAAACACAGAGCAGATTTACAGACATTATATTTAGTTTCGTCCGAAAACACAGAGCAGATTTCTAGACATTACATTTAGTTTAGTCAGGAAACATAGAGCGGATTTCTAGACATTACATTTAGTTTAGTCAGAAAACACGGAGCAGATTTCCAGACATTACATTTAGTTCAGTCAGAAAACACGGAGCAGATTTCCCGACATTACATTTAGTTTAGTCAGGAAACACGGAGCAGATTTCCCGACATTACATTTAGTTTAGTCAGAAAACAAGCAGAACGGGATTATAAATTCGACAACAAGTTTGTGGAACAAGATCAAGTTAGCGTGGTAACTAGCAAGCTAACGTTTCAAGAAAGTAACTATGTATACTTAATGCCCACCTAATATGGAGCACACATTATCATATCAGCATTAGAAATGAATCAAATGTTCCATAAGTTATTGACTTGCAACAAACAATGGTATCACCAACACTCGTAAATGTGATCACTCTGTAGGCAAGTTGAGCTGGCAGTTGTTTTTTTATCGGCCAATCAGGATTAGATATTCATCTGGAATCTCTACCTAGCAACTCAAACCTGTTTGAGACCCCCACCCCCCAAAAATGTTTCATTGCAGATCTACAAACTCCACGTAAATTACCTATTTTGAAATAAAAAGAGAATTTCGCTGAAAGATGACAAGTTTGCACTCCTGCCTATATGATGCTATGATGAAATGATGTAACATTAAATGACATGCTGTGACATGTAGATTCCTCTTCAAGGTGTGTAGAACAGCCCACAGCATGTGGAGAATTGAAAGCCAAGCAGTAGCTACTAGCTAAAAGTATGAGAAGAAAGGGGGCTTTAATAATGCATGGTCGCAAGGCGGTAATACCGTGTCGGTATTACCATGAACACAGACCGCTCCAGCAGCACGGAGGAGGAGTATGTGTTTGGACTCAAGATCATCTTCTACATCCAAAGAGGAGAACCTTGTTGTCCAGCTCAAGTACTCGTGTTCAGTTCAGTGCTTTTTTTCAAATTGTCCAATAATCAATAGTAATCAATCAATTGATGTTTGGTGAGATAACATGCACATGCCTATCACAGCTTGCTTTGTCTGAAAAAAACTTTAAAGAGCTGAAAAAAGTATTTCTGAACATTTAAGAAGTAAATTATCGGTATTTGTATTTAATAAATGAACAAACAGGATCAATTAGAAAAAATCTATTTATTTCTGTTGTTTGACCAATTGATCAACCAATGTATCAATGAATCAGCTAATCCTTACTAGTCGTTATATCATAATTATAATGAGAGTAGAGAGTGAGTGAGCTAGCTGGAGTTGTCAGTTAAGTGATAGCATAGTCCTGTGCGCTCATAACCAGGGCAGAGTAAATACTACAAATTGCAGGTTTAACATGGTCTTCTGAAAAAAAAAAAAACACCCACCATCTCCCTCTTTCTGTCAAGAGAGCTTAGTTGATTATACAGCTGTACTAAAGTAAAGGGCCAGGGCAGAAATCTATGGAACAACATTTTAGTCAATATTAAATAAATAAATATGCCTATGAAATAAATAAATATGGATATGAAATAAAATGTGAGATAAATAAATATGGATATGAAATAAAACGTGAAATAAATCAGGCAATAAATATATTTTAAAGAATTAAGTATAAATATATAAATTAGTCAATATAGTTCAATAAATAAATAATAGGTTTTCATTTACTTTTATTTATTTCTGGGGACTTTTATTTTATAATGCCACATTTATTTCCATTTCTTATATTCAAATAATGGGGCGTGGTTATCTCACCGATTCAGTCCAAATGAAAATAAGGCGAAGCAGGCTGTTGTGGACAATATGGAAGACATCGGTGGTCTCCGAGATACCATGCTATCCTTAGCAGATCAAATTGATGAAAATGGTTTATCAACGGATACTTTTTTTGACCAGTATTGAAGATGTTTTAGAAATACTTGGGCGGATAAGTCCCCATATTGACATTGATGACGAAGTCTTATATTGTTTGATACTGATTGAGCACCGTGTTCATGTGGAAGATGTCCAAGAAGTTAATGTTACTTCAAGCACAGGTGCAGGACGCCCGCCTCTGGATATTCTAGGTGATATGCTTGCTACTTTATTGCTAACCAGTCTATTGATAATAGATAAAAGATAACCACACCCCATTCATTTGAATATAAGAAATGGAAATAAATGTGGCCTTATGAAATAAAAGTGCCCTGAAATAAATAAGTGTGGCCTTATGAAATAAAAGTCACCTGAAATAAATAAAAGTAGTGCTTTGAAAAATGTCTTTCGTATTTATTTATTGAACTATATTGACTTGGTCTTTATTGTTGAGGTGGAAAAGGGTATGATGTGTTAGCCATTTAGGAAGAAAGACAACAAAATCTGTCATCTGTTTAAGAAGACATTCAAGTGTTCTAAAACATGCTCATTTGGGAAAAGATTTTTTCGTTTTCAATATCTTTTTTATAATTAACTTTATTTATAGAGCACTTTTCTGAATTACAATGGACTACATTAGACTACCTTAATACAATGTAATAAATGTACAAGGGGTATTTTTGTGAGACCATGCAATTATTGACTAAATTATCCACCAGCTAAAGGTCCATAAGAGCCTGAATAACAGGAAGGTCAAAGGAGCACAAATAATTAAAAACCCAGATACGGTCTGTACACGGTCCTTCCCAAAACCTTGTTCACATCTCACAGACTGTTTCTCATATTTACATCTACCTTTTCAGCATGAATGGCAGTGGGTAGACAAGGTTGTCTAGTAAGCTTGAAGGTAGAATGGTAGCTACTGAACTATACTGAAATTCAAATACATGGATAATCTAATAGCTGTAAGTCAAAATACCATCATTTGGTAGGAGAACAGTATTTGGTAAGAGATGGATTGGGGCTAGAATGTTAGCAACTGAACTGAACTATACCAACTAGAACTTGAGGACAGGGATGATCTAATCTAATCTAAATACATGCTGCGTGGCCGTTATGTCCAAAGCCGACCCCCGGGTCTCCATGGTCCGTGGTTTCATTCAAAACACCCGTCTAACAGACTACATTAGTGCTTGTATTTGAAAACAAGCTTGGCGATAACACAGTCAAGTGTTCTCTGGTATAATTACCACCACGCAGCGAACAGCGAAGAGCTCTCTGCATAAACAACGCCCGGCTGGCACCCCCCGCTGCCGTTCTGGGAAATGTTTTCACTGTTTTTTGCTCAACGCCATTTTATTCATAGGCTTCCTGGTTCCACTGCCAGGACAGGACACACTGCTAAGGAACGTAATGAATCATTATAATTATAACATGTTCTACCCTTTTTACCCTAACGTCATCCCCATTTGTTCACACTGAACTGAAATGATGCATCACTAAATAACAAAACCCAGCTAGTCTGAATCAATACAGTATGTTCTGTACAGAAACAGGCGGGAAAAGTGATGGCTGCACTGGAAAAAACAATTTAACAGACACTTTAATCCAAAGCAATTTAAATTGAATTTCAGATGCATATCATGAAGAAGCAGGTAGGAGGTTAAGGGGAATCTTGCTCACACCTAGACGTAGGCTGCGGACACTTGGGCTCAAACCCAGATCCTTTTGGCTGAGACTCCTAACCACGACACTATCCTGCCCCTTTTAGTACCGTCATATTCAGGTATGTATAATATTTCTGGCATCTATTCAGAGTAAAATGCTGTTAAACCAGGCAAATTATCCTTTATGGACAGTGAACATTGTGGAAATAAACATGTTATAGTCTCATACGCCATGACCTAGCAGTGAGCCATGGAACCAGAGGTCACGGTCTCCTACACAGAGTACAGATTCACAACTTGAACAGCACTGCCTACCCTCAATAGGCAGGAACAACCTTGAGAAGGGACACAAAACAGGAATCACTCTTCAACGATGACGACGAGGGAGAGCAAAAGGTGCCACTATTTTGCAGTTCCCATAACAACAACATCTCTGTCGGTTTATGATGCAGAATGATGCAGGAGTTGTACGCTAGGTACTGGGTGCAACTAGATGGAACTTTCAAGGGAATAATCCCATGAACCTTTTCTATTTAAAGATCATTGCCCTGACCTCACCCTCACATAAACATAACCCTTTTGCAGTTCCCATAACAACAACATCTCTGTAGGTTTAAAATGACGTTTCACACTACACATGGTGCAACTGGGTGCAACTAGAAAAACATTTCAGGGGAATATTGCCACAAACCTTTAAAATGATGAAAGTGTACGGTACATAGGTCCAAATCGCTGCAGCTTGATGGACCTTTCCAGGTGATATTCGATCAGATACCTTAATAACAGCACAGAGAACCACCTACTGTACGTCCCAGTGTTTGACTTTCAGGAAGCCCCAATCACAATCGCTCTGGAGGCGGATATACAAGCCAGAGCGTTCCTCGGTTGAAAGCTTAGGAGCTGCGTCTGACCAGGGGGCCTACGGGGTAGCGGGACCACAGGAAGGAGAAGGACTATAGAACAGGATAAACCCTGCTGGTATGCAACTTGAATCCGCAACCTTTTCCATACGCAGAGGAGCCCCGCCAGCCACGGACATTCCTCTCTGCCCCCCATGCGCAAAACACAACCCACGTTGATTTCTTCAGAAGTTAAAAAAGGTGCGGCAGAATGAAAGTACCTACCATACGCAACTCTAAGCGATATTGTATATCTTACCCTATCACAACGCTTCATCACTGAGGAGCCTGCAAATTATGTAATGCTCCAGACACACAAAACTACGCACCTCTGCTTCTCTTTTCACACCTCTCCACTGTGACAGCCAGCGTGTGGTGAGTGTTCTGGCTGCTAACTGGCTGCTAACTGGCTGCCGTGCATCACCCAGGTGGGTGCTACACACTGGTAGTGTGTCAAAGAACCAACTATGTAAAGCACTTTGAGTGCCTTCAAAAGCGCTATATAAAGGCAATGAGTTATTGTTATTATTATTATTGTCTATTCAGTCAGTCAGTCATTTGGTGGTGTGTTGGCCTGTGGAAGCCCAGAGAGGAGGGCGTTGGAAGGAAGCCAGCACCGTACTGTTCTAGATAGGACAGGATCTATTATAGAGCCATGTATCGCTGTCATCATCATCATCATCCTTCTCCTCAGGGATGAAGGTAGCCAGGCTCCTCCTTTCTGGTCTAGACACCCAAGTATGTAGGTGTAAATCAATCCGTAGGCCCACACATGAATACAAACGTGACACACACACACACACACGCCAGGCCTAACCACAATGCACACACATAGAGAAATGCCTTCTGCCTTGGCTAATCTGAAGAGACAAACAGAGAGGGTCTATGAAGAGACATTGTTCTCTGGTTGCAAATCGGGAATAGGAGACAGAGAGGTAGGGAGAGAGAGAGAGAGAGAGAGAGGGGAAGGGAGACAGAGAGAGACAGAGACAGAGAGACAGAGAGAGAGAGGGTGGGAGGGGAAGGGAGAGAGAGACAGAGAGAGAGAGGGTGGGAGGGGAAGAGAGAGAGACAGAGGGGAGGCACCCAGGTATACATATCCATAGGCTCTCGACCATTGTTCATTAGCAGCTGTCTGTTGCGACGTCAATGACTCACGTGCTCTGAGCTCAGACTTTTCTTGGGGGCTGCGGCTGAAAAACAAGCGTTTTATTTCTGAGCGCGCGGCATGGAAAAGAGACTTCATCTCAGCCCACAGACAGAGGAGAAGCAACCAGCAACAGATGCTGTGGCGGGGAGGCAGAGCTGTAAAGTCAGCCCTATCATAATAAACACACAATTCCTATGTATTTCCTATTCACTCATTTTGTGGACGCTGTTATCCAAAGCGACTCCCAGTTAAAAGTGCTTGGGTCCGGATGACCAGGGAGCAGGTTAGGGGTTAGGGCTTCATGCCGAATGTGGACGCTCCCGTCCCAACCTTCTCTTCTGGGGGTCAAACACCTAAATACCATGTAAAACAATGTTATGGTGGGACTAAGCGTAGGATCTTTAAGGGGTTTGGTTTGCAAAGGTGGGAGTATGTTGAGGATGGCCTG
This sequence comes from Merluccius polli, assembly GCA_030340625.1. Classification (NCBI taxonomy): domain Eukaryota; kingdom Metazoa; phylum Chordata; class Actinopteri; order Gadiformes; family Merlucciidae; genus Merluccius; species Merluccius polli. The sequence goes on along the minus strand of JAOPHQ010001588.1, from coordinate 14,761 downwards.
GCTATGTTTTTAATATTATGTTGGGAATGTAATGGACATCACTGACTAACTACTACAACAGGTTTCAGAGTGTATGCTGCCAAGGAAGAAAAAAAGATGTCTTTCATCTTGTTATTCAAGAATTAAAAAAAACTCAACTAAATGGAACAACATCCATCCAATTCTACCAGTCTATTTTGGTATCTAACTATCAATGGAGGAGTCTCTGTATGTCCTTATGTCGGTGTGTCTGTATGTCTGTCCTTTGATTTTCTCAACAACTGTTCATCCGATTGTCTTCACACTCGGCAGGTGTGCTAAGGACCGACCGAGAAAGCTCAGTGCTGAGTGTGAAGTTTGCATGAGCGGTTCTCAAAAAAGCTGCAAGCAGCGATACCGGAGGCCAAGCAATTGGCCTGCTTTAAACGTGTGCTGCACTAGTTCTACATAATACAATGTTCAATGTTGTGTATTGCTGGTTGTCATGTTGTTGCCAGTTCATCACCGTAACCCTCTATTAGTGAGGTAGTTTGGGGTTCAGAGGGCGGAAATAAAGCGATATTAGTTGGTAAGGAAACAATAGGGAGGAAACAGTGCCCACACACCCACACAGCACACACAAGCACACACACACACACACACACAAGCATGGGGACACACACACACAAGTTATCTCCAAGCGTCAGCTTAAACCACAGTTGGCCACGATTATAAAAATTACCCCGAATAGACATCTGAAAGCAAGGAAAAGGCTATTTTTCCACCCACTACCTGGCATCAGTTATACAGAGAAAATAAGCGGTTTAGGAGAAAAACAAGAGAAACTGACTCATCCTTCGCTGCCTCCACATCTCTTCCTGTCTGTCACAGTTCCACATGCAGTTCCTTAGTTTGTCCAGAAGATGTCTTCCTTAGCCTTGTTTTGCCCTTTCTGCTAATTATCTTCACCTGTATTTGATTAGTCACCTGTGTATAAATGTTCCTCAGTTCATGTGCTCCATGCTTAGTCTTCAAATGACGTTTGCCAAATTCTTACGTGTTTCTCACAGTCCGTGACAGTTTAAGTGTCTTTGTATCATGTATGGACAAATTCCTTTGTTAATTGTGGCATGAAGGAAAGTAAAACAATAGAAACGCTCTGCCTTATCTGTTATCTCGGTCCTCTGCTTTTGGGTCCACATGTCTACACCATTGTGTCAGAAGATTAAGCCTGACATGGACCCAGCGGAGGTGGACCAGCTCTACACCACCTCACCGAACCAGGGCGTAGCAATTAGTCGCCACGGACAGATCCTTCAGACCATCTCGGAATCATTGCAGAGCCTGATTGCATTAGTCCAGCAATCTCCAGTGGCTTCCTCGACTCATGTGTAGGGAAGGGGTCCAACATCGCTTCCGGCTCCAGCAGCGACCCTCCATCCGTCCAGAGGGAACCTCATCTGGCACCTCCAGTCCACTACGTCGGTCAACCGGTTTACCCTAGCGTTCGAACTTCAGCTTCCCGACCGAATGCTCCAAAGTGGCCTACATCATATCCTTTTTTTTGGCAGAGCTCTTGCCTGGGCAACAGCGGAGTGGGAGCGACAAACTCCAGTATGCACCCATGTCCAGCTGTTCATCGATGAGATGAGAAAGGTTTTTAGGGTATCAGTTCTTGAAAGGGATGTGGGGAGGCAGCTTGTAGCCTTAAACTGACGTGCAGAGTTTTCTATTGATCTATGCAAGAGAGTGGGTGGAATGGCCCCCAGGCACAATGACACATGCCACCCAGGGGCCGCACGTACATTATGCACTTTCATTTCTGCATGGATAACGTGCTCAGATCAAGTCTTCCCGTCAGCCCCCGATGGGTCTCCTAAACCCCCTATATGTCCCCAATCGTTCCTGGTCCCATATCTCCATAGATTTTAATCCCGGACTTCCTCCATCAGAGGGATTTACTACCATTTTGGTGGCGGTGGATCTTTCACCTTTAATTTCACCTCTGAAACTCCCGTATGCAAAAGAAACCGCACAAAAAATCATTCAACATGTCGAACTGTCTCCATGGTTTGCCCCAGGACATCATTTCAGATCACGGTCAGATCGTGGCACAGTTTGCATCCAGGTTCTGGAAGGCATTATGCTCCTTCCTCGGTGTCTCCATCAGTTTGTCTTCCAGCTTCCACCCGCAGTTGAATGGGCGGACTGAGCGCGTCAAACAGAACCTGGAGGTGGTGCTGAGGTGCCACGTCTCCTGCAATCCATCCTTGTGGAGTCAGCACCTTCAGAGCCTTTTATCGCCATTCCAGTGCCAGCATGGGTTTCAACCACTGCTTTTTCTGCCACAAGAGGTGGAAGAGGCAGTTCCATCGGCATTCGTCAACCGCTTTTGCAACACCTCAAGGCGGGTGCGGCCTGCACTCCAGAAGGCTGCGGTAAAGAAGCAGGTATGGCTGTCAACTCGGGACTCGCCCCTGCGGGTTGAGTCCCAAAAACTAGCCCTACGTTTTGTTGTCCCTTTTAAAATCATGCGTTGTGTTTAGGGATGGGACAATACGATGTTATGATAAAAAACACTCACAGTAAGTTGATCATGGTGAATTTCCATTGTCGTTATTATTTTGAATGGGAATAATCATGAATATCCTCACGAGTGACTTGAAAAGCTTGCTCAAAATCCTATATCGATTTCCTGATTTATTTTGAATTTGTCACAAGGAGGAGCCCGCATCTTTCCAGTCATTCCAAAATCCTAAGCCTGGCTGAAGCCATGGTGACATGTTTTTCACTGAAAAGTCACTAAAAAAAGACCTGTCCTTATATCTGTGCAATCAAAATATTTATTTCTTCAAAATGTAAGTTAAAGTGATTCCAGCATGTTTTAGTGCTTTGTACGACTTTTAAGCATATTTGAATGATTATCGTGCTACTACCGTGAATCAAAACTATTTTAGCCAGGATTATTATGACATGAAATTTTCATATCATCCTATGCCTAGTAGTGTTAACCCTGTGTCTTCCCGTTTGCTTCTGCCCAACTCTATGAGGGTACATTACATTTAGTTTGTGGAATCTGTCCAGCAGTTCTGTTGGAAATATAATAATTTCTTTGAAAACACCATTGAAACCCTACACTATGATAATGTTTTTTTTCCGTCTATAACACAAGATTCTCTTAAATATCTGAACACCTGTCACCTGTCCAACAGCTGTCAACTTGAGTCACTTCAATAAACAGACTGTATTCTATTCTCCTGTTTCAACCCAGAGAACCGTCTGGAACACAACTCTGTGGACAGGTTCCTAGATGGATCATCAGTCTAAACATCAGGTGACACAAATACACGAACACCAGCTCAAAACATAAGCGGTACCGAGTGTTTAACAAGCCAATTATGGGACAACGCCACCACAGTGGACAGTGATGATTGATAGGTATCAGAGGCTGGACAGAGTGGTTAACCAGCCAGTCAAAGATGTAAACCACCACAGTGGCCAGAAATGATTGACAGTTGTCGGAGGTGGGACTAAGCAAGCTAACTATAGGCAAAGGCCACCAAGGTACCAACAGCAGTGGTTAGGATGTCACTCGTTAAGGAGTCCCCCTCCAGTCCTGCATATAGCTGCCATTACAGATTGCTTTACAGATTTGTTGCAGGGAGTTGGGCGTTTTCTCAGTGTAGGACAAGAACTAGCCAGAACAACTAGAACAACTAGCCAAAACAACTAGAACAACTAGCCAAAACAACTAGAACTAGCCAAAACAACTACTAGCCAGTACAACTAGAACAACTAGCCAGAACAACTACCCAGAACAACTAGAACTAGCCAAAACAACAACTAGCCAGAACAACTAGAACAACTAGCCAGAACAGCAACTAGCCAGAACTAGAACAACTAGCCAGAACAACAACTAGCCAGAACAATTAGAACTAGCCAGAACTACCCAGAACAACTAGAACTAGCAAAAACAACAACTAGCCAGAACTAGAACAACTAGCCAGAACAACAACTAGCCAGAACAAGTAGAACTAGCCAGAACTACCCAGAACAACTAGAACTAGCAAAAACAACAACTAGCCAGAACTAGAACAACTAGCCAAAACAACAACTAGCCAGAACAACTAGAACTAGCCAAAACAACTACTAGCCAGAACAACTAGAACAACTAGCCAGAACACATAGAACAACTAGCCAGAACAACTAGCTAGAACTAGCCAGAACAACAACTAGCCAGATCAACAAGAACAACTAGCCAGATCAAGTAGAACTAGCCAATACAACTAGAACTAGCCAATACAACTAGAACCACTAGCCAATACAACTAGAACAACTGGCCAACACAACTAGAACAACTAGCCAGAACAACTAGAACTAGCCAGAACAACTAAAACAACTAGCCAATACAACTAGAACAACTAGCCACGAGAAGAATGCATGAGCAGGCCAAGCCATGTGATGGAGCCAACCATGTTTATTTTAAAACTGCCCCTCGGTAACAGGGTTTCAGAAGTGGAGAGGAGGAAGCTAAAATCACCAGGACGTTAGAAAGTTATTTTGCGAAGCCCTGACCAGAAAGCGCAAACGTCTGTCAGCCATTACAGGCGTTTTGGGTTGGAGCAGCCTCGCCCCACCACATATTTACAGACAATCTGACACTAAGTGACATTTATGACATTGACGGTGGTCATGCAGTTGTAAACAAGTGCATGCAGTCACTCACACACGAGAGAGAGAGAGAGAGAGAGAGAGAGAGAGAGAGAGAGAGAGAGAGAGAGAGAGAGAGAGCTAGGCCACAGAGAGGGACTGAACCAGAGTCCCTGGTCTAAACAGTGACCACCTGAAGCCTGTCTCTGCTATGGCTGTCAGGAGGAGGAGACATCACTATTCATATAATCTTCTTCTTTGTGTGCAAACCTTTTCACTTTGCAGTGACACACCTGTGGCGGTACAGTTGGCCCAGGACCACACGTTTCTTATACCACCACATACATAATTATACATTCTTATGACCATGTCAAACATTACAATAATTCACAATTCTGTCTATTGGTCATCAATACAGTATGTTCCTGTTCAGACAATATTATATAGCATATCCTATATATCTTGAAAAAAAAATCTATAAATATCAAAATGTTTTATCTCGCGACCCACTTGGGAGCAAACAGCTTATGGCTCACGACACACAGGTTGAAAACCACTGCTTTGAACAGGAACCTTTAGTTGAAACCCCCTATAGGTTTGGATTAGAGGCGGCCTGCATTAGGCAAAGTGAGACAGCTTATTGTTGCGGTATTTCAGGCTTGGGTGTCAAGACCAAACGGGAACAGGTCTGCTGGCTTGCCTGCCCTCAGCGAAGACAGAAACAAACAAATAGTGAAGGGGGAGAGACAGAGAGACAGAGAGGGAGAGAAATGTACAGCAGCTACATCCCACAATTAATATTACACTTAACTTTGAATCATTACACTTTCTCTGTAATTGTATATAGTCTTAGTTTAGTACTTTTCACTGCACACAACTTTTTATATTGTCTAATTTCACTTTTTTGTGCATGGGCAATGTACATTTTCCATGTCAATAAAGCCGTTTGAATGTAATTGAGAGGGAGACAGAGAGAGAGCGATAGGGAGAGGGAGAGAGGGCGAGACGGTGAGAGGGAGAGAGAGAGCTAGAGAGAGTAAGAGAGAGGGGGATAGGGAGAGCGAGAGAGGGAGGGAGAGCGAGAGAGCGAGAAAGGAAAACAGGACTATTAGAGGTAGAGACAAGGGTCAACGTGACTCACTAGTGTCAGATTTCATCTCGTCTGTTGTACTGAACATCTTGGGGATATTGGCAATATCACATCTGCACTATGTCACTGTTTTTCTTTTCTTCTGTCTAATTTGATTTTGAGAGGACAAAATGGCAGTGTTGATTGGGCTCTGGGTGGGGGGGTTTAGTCTGTTTTATTGAATTAATTATACAAACAAAAGTCATGGCTGCTGAAGTGGAAAAAAGTGACAGTGTCGGCTATTAACTATTCACTGCACAAATGTACTCTTAATTTTGCAATACAATTATTGGTAACGGGGAGACGAAGATGAATCATATTGCTGGGGGGGGGGGGGGGGGGGGGGGGGGGTCGAGTGGTTAGGGTGTTTCCCAGCCCAAAAGGTTTCCGTGTTCGAGTCCCGATGTTCACAGTCTACCTAGCGACTCGGCAGCAAGATGCCCTAACCCTGCCTTGCTTCTTAATCACAGGAATTAGTTTTGGATAAAAGCGTCAAATAGTTAATCAAATGATGTTCCTCATTCTCTTTTTGCAGTCAGAAAAATATTGAATGATGTGATTCCTGGACTGATAATAAACAGCATTCATAGCATGGTCTGAAGTCCAAGTCATACTGACACACACACACACACACACACACACACACACACAGAAAGGGTGACACATTCACAATGCACGTGTCAACAATTCCTTTCATTCCTGACACACAGGAACACCGCGCGGCGCGTACGGACAGTGTGTACCAAACCGAACCGCCGGTGTGTACTACTAAAGTAACAGCCATTGTTTGTCCCGCACATCCGTCTCCTTTAGTGGGACACGTGTCATTTTGGAAGAGCAAATAAGAGTCTGGCCCACAGAACAGAGGAGGTATTCAAACAGAACCAGACCTCAGAAGAGACTACAACTCCCAGCTGCGTCCCCGGTTTCGACATCACAACTTAATAACATGTAGTCATACATATGTGCTCGTTGCACGATCTCGGTACACACGTTTGGACATGCTGAACTGAACGGACAGTGTGTGTGTGTGTGTGTGTATGTGTGTGTGTGTGTGTGTGTGTGTGTGTGTGTGTGTGTGTGTGTGTGTGTGTGTGTGTGTGTGTGTGTGTGTGTGTGTGTGTGTGTGTGCGCGGACAGCAGGGGCAGTGGAATTCTCCATAACAAGGGGCGAGAGCAGTTGAGGACAGAGAGAGAGAGACAAGGATCGAGTGACACAGAGAGACTAGGACTAGAGACTATTTGTTAATGTTGTATTATTATTATGTATCTTATGCTGTACCTTATTTTGCTTGTTGTGCTGTAACTGTATGGCTTCCATGCCAATAAAGCCCTTTGAATCTTGAATCTCAAATCTAGGATAGAGAGACACGGAGAAACAGAGAGAGCGATATTCAGTGAATGAGATAAAACTCCCCAATAAAGCCACAGCTTGGGAGAGGCAGTAATAACACTAAAAGAAAGCGATACAAATAATAAATATCTGATAACTAAACGATACAAATAACAAATATCTGATAACTAATAATAACAATGACAAGACAGCCTGTGTCTCATATTTTTAAAGACGTCACTCTGTGCATGTGGGAGCGCACGGCACTGGGCAGAGCCTGACGAGAAGACGACGCGCAGCCGAGGAAAGGAAAAAGTGAAAGTTTGTCTGCCTGTGTGTGTGTGTGTGTGTGTGTTAGAGGAGGGAGAGAGAGCTAGAGGGAGTGACGGAGGGAAGGACAGAGAGAGGCTGATACAGAGAGGGAGAGACAGATAGAGAGAGAGAGAGAGAGAGAGAGAGAGAGAGAGAGAGAGAGAGAGAGAGAGAGAGAGAGAGAGAGAGAGAGAGAGAGAGAGAGAGAGAGAGAGAGAGAGAGAGAGAGAAAAGAGACAGAGAGAGACATGAAGAGAGGATAAAAAACATGTATCATGATCACAAATTTAAAGAGACGATACAAAGAGCTGCAACAGACTTCAGTGCATCAGGCCAATAAACAGATGACCACGGCTGCACACAGCAGGAGAGTTACTGCTCCACTGTAAACAAGAGAGAGAAAGGGGGTGGGGGGAAGAGAAAGAGAGAGAAGAAGAGAGAAGAGAGAAGAAAGAAATAGAGAGCAAGAGAGTGATAGAAAAAGAGAAGGACAGGGTGAGAGAGAGGTAGAGAGACAGAAGGTGAGGGTGAGAGAGAGGTAGAGAGACAGAAGGAGAGGGTGATAGAGTGATAGAGAAAGAGAAGGAGAAGGTGAGAGAGAGGTAGAGAGACAGAAGGAGATGGTGATAGAGTGGTAGAGAAAGAGACGGAGAGGGTGAGAGAGAGATGGGTGAGAGGTAGAGAAAGAGAAGGAGAGGGTGAGAGAGGTAGAGAGACAGAATGAGAGGGTGATAGAGTAGTAGAGAAAGAGAAGGAGAGGGTGAGAGAGATGGGTGAGAGAGAGAGGTAGAGAAGGAGAGGGTGAGAGAGAGGTAGAGAGACAGGAGGTGGGGGTGAGAGAGGTAGAGAGACAGAAGGAGTGGGTGATAGAGAGAGGTAGAGAAAGAGAAGGAGAGGGTGAGAGAGAGGTAGAGAAAGAGAGGGTGAGAGAGAGGTAGCGAGACAGGAAAGAGCGAGAGAGAGGTAGAGACAGAAGTAGAGGGTGAGAGAGAGGTAGCGACACAGGAAAGAGCGAGAGAGAGGTAGAGACAGAAGTAAAGGGTGAGAGAGAGAGGTAGAGAGACAAGGAGAATCTAAGAGCTGACACGTTGAGTCCCATTGCACTGTATTTCGTTATCATTTCTGCATTTTCACTACATCACTGTGTGTGTGTCTGTGTGTGTGTATGCATGTGTGTGTGTGTGTGTATGTGTATGCATGTGTGTGTGTGTGTGTGTGTGTGCACAAGTGTGTCTGTGTGTGCGTGTGTGTGTGTGTGTGTTTCTCGTGTGTGTGTGTGTGTGTGTGTCTGTGTCTGTGTGAGTGTGTGTATGCATGTGTGTGTGTGTGTGTGTGTGTGTGTGTGCACGCGTGTGTGTCTCTATGTGTGTATCTCTATGTGTGTGTGTGTGTGTGTGTGTGTTTGCGGCAGTGCACAACAGCAGGCTTGCCTGTGACATTTCTGGATGACTGGGCAGTTGTCACAAAAACAGGAAGAGGTGGGCGGAGCCTATTGGAGGGGGCTTGTTGGGATTCAACCAATCATTTGAGTGGGCTCGTCTCTCTCCCTCCTCCCCTCTCTCTCTCACTGCTGTGCTCTCTCTACCTCTCTCTCTGCCTCCCTCCCTCTCTGTCTGTCTCTCTGCTGCACTCTCTACCTCTCCCCCTCTGCTCCACTCCCTCCCTCTTTCTCTACATATATCTCTCTTTCTCTCTCCTTTCTTCCTCCACCCCCCCTCTCTCTCTCTCTGAAATTAACATGAATATTTGCTTTATACAAACACAAATAGTAAATGTTCTAAGGCCAATAGATTACCTTGAAAATGTAATTGAAAGAGAGAGAGACATAGTCCGAAAGAGGAGAGGAGAGAAGAGAGGAGAGAGAGGAGAGAGGGGAGAGAGAGAGAACATTGCCATACCACAAGCCTTTAGACCCCATCCAGGTGAACTCATAAGGCACTTGAATGCTAAACTGCTATAATCCAATAGTACCTCTTTTCAAAGAGCCTGCACACCACACACACACACACACCACACACAGGCTCCTAATCCGCCGTTTAACAAGCAGTCGTACTAACGAGCTTGTGTCGTTAACGTTCAAGTTCCTCTCATCAGTATAATTAAAAGCCCAGTAGGAAGGTCCCTATCTATGGACTTTATACCATTTGCAGGCACGACCGACCATAAACAATGGGCTATCAATACAATATATAACCGATCATAAACAATCATTGCCAAAGCTTAAAACACATAATAGTAAACCATCAAGTAACTGTAGTAAATATTTTACTACAGTTCTACATTTACCATAATTATAGGCAAAACGTAAATATGTCGCCGTTTTTGATTTCAGAAATCAGAAACGCCGCAGATAAACATCGACAAGCTTCTCCTTTTGTTCTGCCTGACTGAGGAGGCAACTGCTTCGGCTGTAACCATTTCGTTTCAAATAGATAGGGAAATAAGGAGCGTGGCTACAAGTACCAGCGGCAGAAGGAACCAAACTGACACATGGACCTCAGAAAAGATATGATTACTATCACTGGAATCTCCGTTTATAAAGCTGTTGTGGGTCAACTCCCCATCTAGCTCACCTCACCGCTGTCCAGGTACGTCAATAGATATGAAACAAGGTCACAACATCCGATGTCCTTTAGAGGGTGTGTTGGGATTTTGGCAGGACAGCGTTTAGCTGTGATATATATTAAGCACTTTGGCTAAGGCTCCGAGATGACCTGGGCCTAAAGGAGTTTGTTTCAATTCCAGCTTTTAAACCTTGTTAAATGTTTTTTATATTGTAAACTGAACATGTTTTGGATGACTCTTTGATTCATATTGTGTTTACTGTTGGTTGTAAATACATATTGTAAATATTGTTTTGTAATGCAGGGCCCTGCTGTAAAGGAGACATTGCTTGCAGACAGGTCTCCCTGCCTAAATAAATCAGAAAAAAACGAGGATAATAATTAATAATATAAATTAATAATATTTTGTTCTGGATCAGAACAAAATAGAGGTGAGTTGTGTGAATATTGTGCGGATGTGATTCTGATCCTGAACTGTCGATAAGCTAAAACATGTATATAACACAGGTATAAACATTCTCTCCACACTATAAACTTACTATAAAACATGCCCTGATTTGGTTGAAGGAATCCTCTCCCTTTACTTTCCCGCCTGGGATCGATAAAGTAAATCTTATCTTAATATCTTAAATATCTAGCATGTTCAATTTGACTTTTGGTATGAGATCTTAGGATATTTTCATTACACCAACCGTAAACTTTATCCTTTCGTTGAACTATTCTATTTGTTTGATCTGTTGAATGACCAGCTCTATTCATTGGCCAAACAACCATGTCCAGATTTCCTGTATGAAACAGATTAACCAATAAAGGTCCTCCGACAGATCAACAGATGTACAGTCTGGTGCTGGTCTTCCCTCTGGGGGAAGACCAGCACCAGATCCTAAATCAACCATATATATATAATAAATAAATAAATAAATAATAAATAAATAAGGTCCTGATAATGAACAGCCCAGCTATATGAGGGGAGGATGCACTTAGCCCCTGTGCCTCCGGCTCCAGGCATAGCGTGCCCACAACCATGCTGTCCTAATGCGCCCCTCGAGGGGGGTTCAATGTCATTTCCATAGATAATTCACCGTCGTGTCCGCGGGTAAAAGCACAGGAACCAGAAGGATTTATAGCATTATAAGGACTGCAATATAATTGAATGACAGCGGGTTCAATAGGGAGGCAGAAAGGAGGATTATAGGAGACCACTTATGGCTGCCATAGAACATTTTCTGGATGGTACGAAATGTTCGGCACCCGCACTGTAAGGATGGTAAATGAAACGGTTCGTTGTCGGAGAAAGGGCTAAAAGAAAGAAGTTCGTCGTTGGAGAGGACTTCTTTAACGTCGTGGAATCGTTCTGCGCGAATTTTGAGCAGAAACATTCGGGTGAGGAGATGATGTCTTCGTTCAATGACACATGTCACTAAGCACACAACGATGGGTCACAACGTTGTCCAAACCACTTTCAATACTTAATCACTTATGTATTTTTGAGGATATTGGTTTTGCTGGGAAGGGTTGAACCACAAAGAGAAACCAGAAAAGCTCAATAACATTTGTGTCAAAACCATTTCTAATTACTCATGTATTGATGAATATGTTGTTTTGTTGTTCAAGCTGAACCACAAACAGAGGAACCAGGAAAATTGACGGTCAGAACTTTTATCAAAAGAGGTTTTAACAGTTAAGCACTCATATCTTTTTGTGTATATTGTTTGTATAGTTTGTTGCTGTTGTTTTTTGTTTTGCAAACTGATTGTTGAAGGATCAGGAAGAGGACCAGAAAATGAACTTTATGGAAACCACTGTTAATACTTAATCACTCCTGTTGTTGTAGATGTCGAGATATTGTGTGTTGTTTTCACAGCCTTTGAACCACCATCCAAGGAACAGAAGAGCTCATTTTGCGCCCACTTGTTTCGCAAACAAAGTACTTCAGTTAAAGTTCAAAACATAAAGTTCAAAACATAAAGTTCAAAAACATAAAGTTAAGAAACCTAAAGTTCAAACCATGTTTCAGAGCCCTGGCTGTGTGCTACTCGTGATCCTACAATCTGGGGTCAACTGCCATGGGAGTTTGTTTATCTCTCGGGAGACGCCCCGACTCCCCTTGGGGCCTCATAAATGAAATCTACAACATATTGACCTGAATGACACTGTTGCTCTAGCGACGTCATTATATATCTCACGTGGAAGCCATTAACAAACCTTCATGTGTCTTTATTTGATTTTACAACACTTGAACGTTGACTTCTACTCAGTCATCCTCCCTCGACTGTGTTTTTATTAGTGTATTAACTGGTTCCTATTGTATTCCATTGAGTCTTCTATGTGTTCTCTGTCTGGAAGGGGCAGTATGAATAAAGTTTTATGGACTTACTTACTAACTGTAAAGAGAGGAGTGAAAGGGGGTTTCTGATTGGACAATACAGAATGTTACCGTGGTAATCCTGCAGGTTAGCCCGGGGGAGAGGAGAGCCCAGGAACGCTTGTGTCCCGTTTGTGCTGCCCACGTGCTTCTGAGCAAAGTGTTGCTGAACTCACTGAGCACAACACGAATCAACAGGGGGATTACAGGTCAGAGGTCAAGCTGACCACTTTAAGGTTAAAAACAGTCAACCCTGACCCCCCCACCCACCCAAAGAGAAGTATAATCTGCATGTGACTACGTCGTCATGACAACTAAATCACTTAGAAACCTAGAAACACATTTACTGTAGCTTTCAGTTTCACATGATGGGTGGGTGGTCTGCAGCGTCGTCACAGCTTCACATTTAATTAAAGTTTCTCCGCTTTTTACTCAAATATCCAAATTCCCACACTTAAGTCGGGGTACATCTGGAAACTAACGGACACGCCTCCCGACTTTGATTCCCCTCGTTGCTACGGCGACGCATCACAGACCCCGGTTTACGGGTCTACTCTCACAATCCCGTCTCCTATAGGAGATTAGGGTCCAGCTACGTGTGTTCTGTGGCATGAGGAGGAGCCCCTCCCTGGTCCCTCCTTCTGGGGCCCCTGGCATCTGTTATTATTTAATAACCTGCCTGTAACTCCTCCTCCTCCTTGCCCTCCTCCTCATCTACCTCCCCCTCCTCCACCTCCACCTCCTCCACCTTGGAGCATAATGTGGCCACGGTGAGCACCTCATTACAGCAAATAGTCTTCTAAACCCCACACTGGGGAGGTACACACGCACACACACACACACACACACACACACACACACAGCTGTGGTCACGTGATCCCCATGATGCTATATTTTCAAAATAAAAGACAGCATTCACACCATTATGAGACGCCATTAAGATTGAGTGTTTGGGTATTGGTGGCTGGGGAGCCGTTGTCCTTCTCAGAGACGTGAGGCTGTCTGAGACTGAGCGTGTTGCTGTGTCACACTGCGAGTGCGTTGTTGTGTGTTATTGTGTAGTGCCACCTGTTGTGTTTATGTACAACCTGTGTCCTAGTAAAATAAAAAACGCAAATACTACCGAGGGTGCCACGCCCCTCATTCTCATTGACAAGTCAACTTTGTGGATCAATACTTCCCAAGGATGCATACAGACAGGCTGTGGACACGGGGGGGATCGAACCCACGGACACCCTAACCTCTAGACTCTCCTGAGCACCTTGTACAACCTCTTGACTGTACTTTACAATTCATATTTATACAGAGACCATAGCGTTGTGTAATGAGCTAGTAAGTACAGCTCCATAGAGCAACAGCAGCGCGTTGCTGCTAACCTGCCCAGCAGATTCACACTTGGTTATGAGACTAAGTGCTCTAAGGAATCCAGAGGAGGTTTTTAATTTATAAACCTTTTCTAAATCATGCGTAAATCATGACCCTGCAAATCAGTTTGTGCTTTGAATTAATATTTTAAAATCAGAACTGAAGACCCAGCATTGACAGAATAAAATAGGTGAATAGCATAGAATTAATGGCAAGATGAAAACGACAATGGCAAGATGAAAACGCCTATATTACTAATTTGCATATTTGATTTTACTTATTGTAAATAATACTGAACACTAATCATTACAATATGTTTTACGTACATTTAGCCTGATGTAATGCACCTTACTGCATTATCTTCTGGTTAGAAGTCATGTCATGGTCTCTGTAATGACAAGAACATTGACTCTAATTTAATCTAACTATTTCATCCATCCCATCTCTTTCTTCTTTTCCCTATTCTCAAACATCTCTCTCTGTTCTCCCCCCCCCCCCCCCCCCCCCGCCTGACAGTAACAACAGACCCTGTCGCACAATGCTGAACATAAAATAGGAAGAACACACACACACACACACACACACACACACGCGGTCTTATTATTATTACAAGCGATAGACGGTGGCGCTTCAAATCCAGAGACCCTCCACGTGTGTTTGGCCTCTCTGCACACATGTGGAATGTGCAGGACTCACACACACACACACACAGCGTCCCGCGGCCTATCTCACACACACCAAGCCCACACCGCGTCCCGTCATACCAGATGAATAACGACCAGCAGCAGCAGCAGCAGCCTACTTCGCAGACAGAAGCGTGCACACAAACACATGCATTTGTGAACATGTTCAACTCATGACCGGCTATGTGGGAAACCAGCGGCTTTCCGTAACATGGTAGCCCCCCTTTTTCAATATGCCAGAGAGAGAGATAGAGAGAGACAGCGGTGGTCTTTACCTGATGTGGCATATCAAGCTTCACTTTGCACAGTAGCAACAGCAGCGCGGGACGTCCAGAGCCGGAGAGGGGGGGGGGGGGGGGGGGGGGGGGGGGGGGGGGGGGGGGGGGGGGGGGGGGGGGGGGG
>JAOPHQ010001587.1:2500-28966 GCA_030340625.1 Merluccius polli | reverse complement strand
ACCCATAAGCCCAATGTGTCATCACCACTGCCAACACCTTCTTTATGCATTCCATATCACAATTGCTAAAAACTATTGTTTTTGCTACTGGCTAGAATGTATTTTTGGGACAACAATGGGAGTCTACTCACCTAAGATATCACAGCTAGTCTATTTGCTGACTGCAAGACAAATTGTAAGCAGGAGAAAAGCATTGCCGCCTAAAATGTAATAAGAAAATGGCTGTGATAAAAAAACAAGGTTACAGTTTACCAAAGCCACATCATACTCAAAAGCTATAATCTATCAAACCTGAATGATCCTCCACTTATCATTTGATCATATCAATTTATTTTTAAAATTATACTTGTGTATTATACTAATGTTCCATCACTGATAATGTGTCGGAGTGCATCAGTAGCCGTATAAATAAAGCAAATTTGCCCAGAAAGTCTATAAAGGGACATTTAAAAAATGTAAAGTTTATATACTGTTAGTGCTGTAATTGTTAAAATGACTTTAACCAGTTCATTAAATTGGTGTTCCTACCTCAAAAAATATTTACAAAGAGTTGATCCATTAGACCACAATTCTGTGATACACTAATGTAATGCTGCAGATCCTCTTCTCTCCTTCAGACTGAGCTGAAATGGTAATAGCATATCGAACATCAACCTGATGCCACCTACGTCTGAACCTGTTTTGTCTTTTAATGATTCAAGAGCAAAAAGAAGGAAAACCAGTCAATGGAAAGTGTTACATTTTAAGTTACAGAAATGTATGAAGATTTATTTTGACTACATTCACAGCTTCAGCGCTGAAATCACAAAACATTTTTGTGTTTGTATAATATATAGAATAATTAATTAATAATTAATGTTTTGTATTACTTTAATTACTTATGATCTAAATCATTATCTATATGATAGTATTGAATATTATATATTATATACATAATATTATTCAATATATTATTTCTTGAATATTATATATTGAAACTCGGCCACAGATCTCAAACAGTGGCTGGTGATAAAGAAGAGGGCACTAGATAGATAAAGATGGATACAACTCCTTGCACATCCATTAACAATTTGAGAGTAAAGTAAAACATTCCAGAAATAATTAGATAATAATGATTGGACCTATGTGGCCCAATGATACATCTGGAATCTCAATCCAGTGCAGAGCTTCAGTTTATAGCAGACAGGGAATTGAAGGCGTCGTTAGGACCACATATCTGTGGGCTTAAATAAACTTCTTTTCCAGGACCTCCAGCCATGATCTCTTGCAAAAAAAACGTATTTTCCACAAAAAAAGTGAAAGCAAAGCTAAGACAGCTGGCAAGAGCCAGAGAATCAAGCAAAACCGTTAAAAAGAGGACAAAGGGCCTAATTGATTCTTTTAAATTGTATAATTTGTTAGACCTTTGATTGTAACCAATCAAAGATCTGGAGTATTGCTAGTAGCGGCTCAAGACTCGTAGCTAAAACCAGCACAGGTCCTGTAGTACTTTATGTGACAGTGGAAACAGGACACCAAAGCTTGAGCCCAGGTCCCAGTATGGTATAGGATCAACTGGAACAACCATTGGGGGTAGTCCAAGGACTCTCTCTCTCTCTCTCTCTCTCTCTCTCTCTCTCTGTGGAATTTCTGTTATGCCCCCCCCACACACACACACACACGTTTGCAAAGGCCTCACAACAGACAAGCATAATGATTGTCATTGTCTGCCCACACCGTACACTGTTGTGTATAATGTGTGTATGTGTGTGTTTTTGTTTGTTTGTCATCAAGGAATAATCAACACAAGGCAGTAATTGTGATTTTTCTGCGACTTCTGTGACGAAAGTAACATCTGCAATCGAAATAACGTATCTCATTCTAGGTTATTCTAGGTTTAAAATAAAGAACTGATAGCAAAGACTCCTTACAGTGGTAGCTGCTGATGAAAAGCAGCTGCAATGAAAGCAGATTTATACAATGTGCCATATTCAACGATATCTCAAATTCTGGTTCTGGTTCTGGTTTTAAATTATGCTGAATTGAAGTGAACACATTTCGATTTTAGCTTAAACAGTGCAATGATAAACAGGTTCAAAGTGTGGCTGGTGACCGACTGGTGGGTGTCAGCATTGGGCCAAGTGGGTCTTTGAACCTTTGTCCTACAGGCCTCTAGTAGAATATTGGTGAACATAACTTATTGTTAATGCTTGCTATTTATTCATTTTGTAGCACCACTACCACAATGTGGGTCAGAGACCTGAGGTTCATAAGCCATTGCTTATACGGGCCATTGCGAAAAGCCAAGACTTTGCTTTGTTTGTATCCACATTGTAAATAATTCCCACTATGTCCATATGGCATTTCACTACAAGCCATTCAAATCAGCCCTAATAAGGTGACAGGTTGTTGGGGTCTATACCGAAAGCTTCACAATACGTTTAAAGTCAAACGCCATTTAGAGCTGACCTTAATATCGGTCGACTGGCCCAGATGCTACTGAAGGAACCGGAAATCTTAAGTTTCTCTTCTGGGCTCCAAGCCAACATGAGCAGATGGCGCAGGTATGCATCCTGTGTGTGTGTGTGTGTGTGTGTGTGTGTGTGTGTGTGTGTGCTAATTTGTTAGGGGGGCTTTGCATTAACCCTCCTGATTCTTTCCCCGCCCTTTCTCATGTAAGGTCAGACCATGTGACCCAGAAAGCCTGTGACAGAGGAAGCCCTTATGAGCCTGTGAGTACGCTGATCATTTCAACAGCTTCAAACTATAGAAAAATGTGTTATTAAGTATATAAAAATGTATTAATAAGTATATAAAATTAGGATTCAAAATCGTGAAAAAATAAGCATTATTCTCTGCTCTGAGACGCTGGGGGCGTGTCCGCTGAAGGCGCTAAACCACAGCCATTTGTGGACAGGAAGCAGAGCCTCTCTCAACTGTCTAATAATAACTGTCAAACTAATTACTGTCAAACTAACTACTGTCAAACACAGTCAGTCTTTTCACATGTTTTCAGCAATGACTTTCTAAAGTGTGTAATGTGTACTGTAATGTGTAGAATTTGCATTACACTCTTTAAAAGCAGATCCCTGACTGGTCAGAGCTTCAGTCACTCAAAAGCATTGTGTGTTTGAGTTACGTAATGTAATGAAAACTTGAACTGAACTTTACGTAGAAGAAGGCAAGAACGGTTTATCATAATGTGGTTCTACAAACCTCAAACCTCATATTATTATTATATTATTATTATGGTTTGTTGTGTATTCATACTATCCTATTGTAGTCCTACTATACAAAATAGTCTGCAGTTTTTGTAGTAGTGTATATGTAGGCCTTTGCTTTGCAAAAAAACAGATGGCTAGGAAAATATCATTGGAGATAAATGTGTATTTGCTGTATCTCCTGTATTCGTATAAAAAAAAAAAAATGTTTGTCAGAATTACAAAACCCAATGTAACCTACAACATAGACCACTTCCATCATTGCACTATATCAGTCTATTGGTGAGACTCATCCCATGCAGGTCCTCCACTATGAACTCTTCTAAGAAAAAGTCAGCCAGGGATTCCCCGAATCCTGAAGGCCCTCTACCAGCAACCCGGCGCCCAGCTGACTCATCATTTCTCCCCCTTCTATCGAGGTTGACTTGCTGGCCCAATGGCGTGGACAGCGAAAAGATGTGGTCTTTTTTCTTTTCTTTTTGGCCGGGGACCGCTTTTGTGCCCTTCTGCGGTTCCCTGCATGCTAGCCCCAGAACAGCTTACATCAGCACATTTCACTCCTTTGATCCCATGTGGGTGGAAAAAAAGAGAAGGGGGAAAAAAATGTGGATCTATTTTCTCTCCTCTCTAGCTTCTTTCTATGCCTTCTAACACTGACACATCATCATAGCCCTGTGAAGTATAGTAGGACACTTGGAGAGATGTGTTGGTGGTAGAGAGTAAGTTACCCCAGTGCCAATTCGATGGAGAAAAAACAAAAATACTTTATTAGTACTGATTCTAATGATAGCAAAGGTACGTTCATTTCGTACCAAGCACACTCACAATTTCCAGGCATTGGATAGTTTGGATAGTTGTTGGGGATGTATTACGGCCTATGTCAAAGGTCCACAAACATGTGCATAAATTGGGTCCCTGGTGGCCAATGGTTGGTTCATATTTTTCAATAAGAGCCGTTGTATGATACTTCCTAAAGGAAGTTGGAAAAGGGAAACGGACATGGCGGGTGTTGCCAGCCCATTTTATGCTTTTGGATCAAATTTAGAAGAATCTCCAAAAGCAGTGGTTCCTAATCTGGTGGTCAGGATCCCATGTAGGAGCAATAAGATGACCCTTGAAGTTCACTATGATACATGTTATAATAATCACTGTCTGTGGTATTTTATTTTTAAGTGTAAATGTTGATCAGTCTTTTAGTGCTGCTGACCCTGGTTAACTGGTAACTGGTAATTAGACCCCCATACAAAATAATTGGAACTACAGGTAAATAACATTTGTTACAGTTCATTATGGATTGTGCACTACTGTAAGTAGTCACACTGTACATTATTTAGTTGGGTTAGTATCTCTCTTTGATTTTGAGCAAATCAATGAAGGCATGTCATTGCTTGTTCCTGATACGAGTGATGATGACAGCATGCCTTTGTTCAATACTTCTGTAATTTATTCTGTATGTGAAAGAAAGTTAATCTGCTGTTAGCCGCTGTTTTTTTTTTGTTTAACTTAAAAAGGTTGTACCTACCATAGGGCAATGCTGATAGTGTACCAGCTCATATGTTTATTTGATTCATGGTGATAGACTGAAAAGGACAACAACTGAAATAATTCACAGCATGCGCTACTGTCATGGTAAATTCTGCACTTTTATGAACGCACATCGACTGATAAGTCAAGTCTTGCCCACAAATGTTGAGACTGAAAATTGCTCTTATGCTTCATTTTAGAGCCTCCTCGACCTCATTTGGGGGAAAAAAACAAAAAAACTGACTAACTATAAAACGAGCGAACCACAGACGCGAGCCGAAGTGGATGAAAACAGGAACATTGGCGTCACATGCCTCTGGGCCCGGGGGCTTTGATAAGCCACCCACCAGAGGAGCTCCACACAATGATCCATGGAAAGGGAGACGTTTCCTGTGTGCTGTAATCTTTTTCTCCGAACTCTTTGGCTTGGGGGGTTGCATGTTGGCAGGCCTCAATAACATATTACTGTGGTCCTGGCCTGGACCTTCATTGTCTCATAGTCTGTCCCTCCCAGGATGCCTTGGCTCCACATGTCCAGTGTGTGATATCCCATTGTTCATTTCTTATTGGAGAATGGAATAACATGAGGTCAATAGATTGATAGGCGATGGGAGAAATCAATTTAGTGTCTTATGGTTAGGGGAAATTAACTTTGATCAAGATTACAAACACAGCATTCTTGCGACCACATTAACTGTAATAATGCATTTGGAGATTTACCCCTGCTAAGAGAATACTGGGTAGAGATAACATTTCTAGAGAAGTCTTCTTTTAATTAAGGTTTGTTTGGAATTGGAAAGCATTCATTTATTTGATATAACTTTAAAATCACACGCATTGTTGAATTATGATAGCAGCTGTACAAGAAGGTGGTAGTAGTAGCACACAAAAACGATACAAAAAGAATTTATGCATGTCTCTTGCATATTTGGTATACAATTGCAGCCAAGTCACTTTGTCTCAGCCCACTTGTCCCTGTCCCTAGTGCTTCTATATAAAGTAAAATGTAATAGGCCAAAATGTCAAATGTTTCCTTAACATCTACAAGGATAGTTGTATGACATTGATTTATATTCAAGCCATGACCCCAAAAACTCAAATGTTAATTTCCATTAGGCTACATGTTTTGTTAGAAATACGCATGAAAAGGATTTGATTCAATTGAATATTTTCTTCCGATTTGCCTTAGGAAAAAAAATACAAATAAGCCACAAATCCGCTTCAGCGATTGAGGCCTAGAAACTTTAATTTCCACATCAGTCTAACCATCTAACGCTACGAGGAATATCAAATAGCAATCTCTTGTTCTCTTGTCCGTTTCTTTCCTTGTTCTTTGTGCAATCGGAAGTGGCAACATTGGTTGACCCACTTCCTTTGGTCTAAATTGAGGTTGTCATGGTGAAGCCGAGGCATATTGAATTCAGAAAGGAGGCGAGTTGACTGGAAAACATTCATTACTTAGACAACAGTGGCTGGTGACACTTGGCAAATTAAGGGCCACTTGTTTTGACTGTGGAATGACAGCAAATAGGTCAGGGTGAATTCAAGGCTTTTAGCAGCACAATAGAGTTAGCCAGGCTGGGCGGGGGGATTCTGCTGGCCTACTCAACAATTTACATTATCTGATCCCGACATCCTGCTCACTTATCACATGCTACATGTATGGCATTGAAATTTTCCTTTGGAGTTATACATTAATTTCATGGTGGAGTGAAACTCATTCATACGCACGCGCGCACACACAATTACTATTACTATTATTTACTTATTTTATATAGAGCGCACTGCCCTCTTGGTTGTATGAGTGCCATTTCCGATAATTACGTCAGTTTCTTTGTTTGTTTTGTATATTAGATTACATTATGAGTATGGCAATGCGGGAGAACTTCAAATAAGACAATTGACACATTTTGTAACAAATAAAATAGTTTATAGTTCAGGCATACTGTTGTCCAGCTGGTACCCTCACAATACTGTAATAAACACTGTAAAACAAAACAAAAAAGAAAATGTAAAATACAACCACACACACACACACACTCACACTCACACTCACTCACACTCACACTCACTCCAATCCTCCCCAGTTTCTACTGGAACGGGGCAGGCTGTGAGCTGAACAGCAGCCGTGGAGACAAACAAAACTGAGACACAGGCCCAGTCAAGTCCCAATACATATCCTCTGAGCAGGATTGAGCCACTTTCCTCCTCAAAAGCGCCCCCTTCCGCGGCCCCCACCTCCTCGTCCTCCCCCACCTCCTCGTCCTCCCCCACCTCCCCGTCCTCCGCGGCCCCAGCCTCTGGCGCGGCCCCGTGCGCTGCTCAGGTGGCTGGCCGGGCGCCGGAGCTGCTTCCGCTCCTGGTGGTGCTCCCGCTCCGCCCGCTGCTGCTTCCACTGCTCCGCCGACTGATTACGCAGGGGGATAAGAGACAGACATAGCGACCATATTACTACCGTGCATCAGGCGCCAATGTGGCGGCTCGGAATGCACCGATGTGGGAAAAAGAAAAGCACCACAACGCGATTGGCATCACTGTGACACTGTCGGCAGCGAGCCGAGACAGCTGCCAGCGCATTGGGGTGCTATCCTCCACAGTAGCTTTTGAGGTTCAGCTTCAGCTTTTAAGTACTTTTGAGCAAAGTAGCCCAAAATGGTGAGGAACAACTTTGCAAGTTTAAATCCCAAGTAATATACGTTTGTATGTCAAAAACGTAATTCGCAACGAGTACTTTCTTAAATGGTAAGAATGAGTATAGTGAACAAAATGACTTGAGGAACTAAAAAGAAGGGAGATGCAATGGGGAAATTGTTTCCTGCCAGTGACTGATTGTAATCACAGCTGGTTTGGTTAAATGCAGAGCTAGAAGCCATTGTGGCTAGAAGGTTGTCATGGAAACTCCAGTTCTCAACTATGAAAGCACACACTCTCTAAGGTCATGGGATGGTACTTTGCTCGTACCCGCTGTGATGACGTTGTTTAAAGGGTAAGTGAAGCCCTATGAGTTCTGGGGGAGGGGGGGGGGCTGGCCACGTGTTATCTCCATGGTTACAACCCACAGCAACTTCGGGATCCTTTTTTTTTAACCTAGTATCGTCGTTGTGTACGAGCGTTACAATGAGTGATGTTGTATATCGTTGCTGTCGGGCGGAAACCTCGTACCTTGCTTTCATAAATCAATGCAATTGGTCCTTTACGATTTTACAAATATTTAACCAATGAAAATATTAAAAAGAGCTTGTGACTAAATCTCGTAACTCCATTGGATCCTCAAACTGTCGGCAAAACCTTTCCAGCTCCGCCCCCTCCGCTTCACTCAGCTGTCGAAGAATACACAGCAGTGGGAGGCAGCTGTTTGGAGACAGTCTCTGGTTGTTTGCAATGCAAGGCTAAATAAAGAACTGGTTGTCTGAATAAGTACAGACCTTTCTTTACTCAAGAAATACTAAGTCTATAAAGGCAGGTGTTTTATGTATTTGAGGCCTGTATGCTAGCAAAACCACGGTAAGTTGGAGTGCAGTTTAGTCTAGCATTTTCCATTTGTCTTCAATAGCCTGTTCATAACATTTAATCTTGTATAACAAGAGATATTGGCCAAATGTATTCAACGACAGAAAACGACAGAGTGCACACATAGCTACAATAAACTTGGTAACCTAGGGTGACCAGACGTCCCCGTTTTCCAAGGACTGTCCCTGTTTCTGGTGGCCTGTCCCCGGAAAGGTCTCTGTTTTTACTACTTTGTTTTAACTATATGAATAGATTTTGAAATGGCAAAGGTTTTAACTTGCTGATGAATAATAATTTTGATACAGTTGGTAATTAGTCTTGTGTCTATCTGATAGGCTGTGACCTGACCTTATATCTGACCATATATAAAGACACAATACCAACTTTGACAACGTGGCGTTCAATTATTTTAAAAACACAGGGTTTACAAGTTTTCCGCCCGACAGCGATGAAATGAAATGTGCCACAGCACACACCGTGGCGTTATACTACAAGTGTCCGAGAAGCTTAACCCTCTCTCGGACACGAACATCAACTGCTGCCCAGACGGAGCTACACACTTCTACAAACAACTCGCCACTTTCTACAGTGTATTTTTTACTTGAGCAGTGTTCAGTTTATTTATTTTTTAATAGCTTGAGCTTGTATGCAAAAATGATCACTGACCACAAAAAAATGTATCATCAATTTCAATATTGGCCTACAGTGGTATATAAACATCGGTATATAGTGGTGTATACATTTTGGTATTGGCCAAGAAATGTCATAACGGTGCATCGCCGGAGGTGCAGTCCCTATCCTTTTAGTCTGGGAACCATATGCTACGTAGCGTAGCAACAACCGGGTCCCATCACCAGGCCATGACGCCTTTTAGTGGGGCCCTACAAAGCCCGCTTGAACGTTGGCTCTTGTTTCATTAAAAAGAGAACAGATAAGAAAACACACCTTTTTGAGGGTGAAGGTGAGCTGTTTGCTGCCCACTGCAGAGTCCTCCATGTTGCTGGTCCCAGAGTGCTCCTCCATCTTCAGTCGTTCTTCCAGAGAAGCCCTAGTAACAGAGACAGGGTCTGTTTCTCTACGTATAGTATAGTAGTAATAAAGAACCCAACCCCAACTTAACCCACCGAAATGGGGAAAAATTGAAAGCGTTGAATCAAACGTTTTGCGTGTCGCTGCTCTATATTGCCATCTTTCCGTCTTTAACCCAGTTCGGTTGGAACTTATACGGAGGTGATACTACAAAAAGCACCAGTTAGCAGGTACCAGGCACCAGATATCGGCAATGGAAAGGCAAAAAAGCTGCGCTAAGTCGAGGCGAGACGAGCTGGTACTACCCGTGGAAAGACGGCATATGGTTTTTATGTTATATATGGACCAAGTTTGACGTAGTCCTATTTCCCTTTATTTTAATTAAAAAAAGGTACCCACTTCTTAAGCTTCTGCGTGTGGGCCATGTCGCCGAAGCTGCGGAACTCCTCCCCGGCCCGGATCTGGAAGAAGCGCGGCTGGCCCCCCCTAGTGGGCCGGGCCCCGCGGTCCGAGGGCCCCCCTCCCCTGCCGCCGCCGACCAGCGTGGTGTTGCGGTCGCCCTGCTTTCTCTCCTGTAGGCGCCGCTCACGCTCCTCGAAGTACAACAGCCGCCGCTGCTCCCGCACCTCCTCCACCCAGCTCTTGTCGTCGTCCGAACTCTCGTCCGAGCTGCCTCGCCCCTCTGGCTCCTCCTCCTCGTCGTCATCCGCCTGACGGGGAAGGGATTTGTGGTTATGCGGTGTGAAATGACATGAGCCCCCCCCTGAGCCGGAGTGAAGGGCCCCCCCATTGTTTGCCCTCATTCTGAAACGTCTCGAAAAGCAGAAGACTATGCACATGTATACGTTCGGTCGTATACAGTTTTAGCCAAGATAGCATCTGTGGAGTGTGTGTGGTTGATAGCTGGTTTACAGCCACACCTGGCCTGAGTCAGACTGATTAGAGTCTGTGGCTGGGTGGGGCTGTGGTGCATGAGCAGGCATGGCACCCAGAATAAAACAGCTATCAACACACACACTCAGGAGAGAGCCACTGTCATGGCAACATGTTACATCTGCTTTGGCGGTACCATCTTATTGATACCATCTGACCGATCCTGGGTGACGCAATGGTCTACAACTGAATACACGAGTTTAAAGAATCTGAAAGTTGCTGTTCTGTTCTTGTCTGTCTGGCTGTTCTTGTCTAGCTTGTAACAGCGTGCCAACTCTCCAATAAACTGGCTTGATACAACAACTACCTGGATCGTACAACTACCTGGGTCGTTCGAAGAGCCCAGCAAAGCCACCTAAGGTGTCGTGTGGCAGGATCGACTACTACAGCATCTAATGCAAACCAATGCATGAAGCGACACCTGACCATGGAATACATTCAAAGAAGCTTTCCCGTCCTATACAGTGCAGTAGTTAATAGTCTACAATGTTGTACGTGTTGTTGCGTTCCGTATCCGCTTCAATAGCAGTGTGTGGAAAAGTGTGGGAAAGCCATTCAAGGCGAGGAGGTGGAGGTGGAGGTGGTGGTGGTGGTGTACCTGAGCCGCCTGCTCGGCCAGCTGCCGTAGCTTCTTCTTCCTCTTCTGTTCCACCTTGGAGACGATGGGGTTGAGCAGGCGGTAGTCCTCGCTCTTCTCATCCACTTGGTAGTCGGGGTTCTCGAACATCACCTTGAAGCGGTCATCGCCCAGGATGCTGGGGATGTCCTGCGGGGGAGGGGAGGGTCAAGGTTAGGAGGAACGAATGCTGAAGTGAATCCCACATTACGAGCATGGGGCCCCGAGAGCACAAACTGGCAACCAGGAATCAGCTTCAGCAAAATATACCTTATAACACTGCATATGTCATTAATATGTTCTTTTTATTTGTTCCATGCATGATCACCAAACATTTTTGTCCCAGATCTGATCGCCCAGGGCAACTAGTTTGAGCTTTTGTTCTGCAGGATATCAGTCTTATGGGCTCCACAGTCACTCTCTGATGGGGACCCTCTTGTATGATTATTGTATGTCATACCGTCAGATGGCATAATGATAATGTCGTCATCAGCCTTGTGCCAGTTGAATTCCATCTATGGAGCAATGTGTTGAACAAGGCTATGACCTACTGCAATCCTTTGTGTTGTTTGTAGCCAGACATTTTGCCGGGGACAAGTCGATTGCGGTCAGAATGGCAACGCGTGGGAGAACTTTAGAAACCGTTTAAGTTAATGAACGGCTTCCACGTGATAGTGATCTATGGTATGATAGTTAATGTGAAGAGAATAATTGGTTTCATTCTTGAATGGCAATGTGACACCTTGCATATGAAAAGCCAATTGATCCCTAATTCACACATGTATGTGTGCGTTTATGCAAGGATTAAAATATTGGATACATATAGTAGAGGAATAAGACTTCCGTTTTATGAGTTTCTGAAAATTATATTCCTGCTCCTGATTCAAATGTGGAAGAAGGGGGTGGGAGGCAGGACACTGAGCCTTGAGTATCACATGTGGCCGAGCTGACACACCTCCCCTTGAAGTACTATATAACATCGACACACCGATGGGCTCAATGGAAAGCTTTAAGTGTTTTACATGAGCAAATAAATTAAGTTTATGTTCGTAAGGCAGAAATCTCAACCCCCCCAATGTTCAACTCAAAGTTACGCCCTTGGTTTAAGATAAGCTGTAGTTTCATTGGCATTGAGCCAATGAGGGATCAACCCCCATAGCACTCCACCAACCCTGTGAGTTCAGTTAAGGTTTCCTTCACATTCTTTACTTTATTTTATTTAAAGTAACAGGGAAACAACCTTGGTGCGCCGATACCATCTCGCCTGATAGGGAGCCAGGAATGCCATTCCTGACTCTGGGAACTGCGTACAAAACATGACTGTGTTGTTTCTGTCTCTCTCTCTCTGTCTCAGGTGTTTGGGGGCTGAGGACAGAAGCAGATTTTGTCTTTGTGCCCTGCACACACATGCATGCTCATGCCCTGCCCACACCCTTCATGCACACTCGCACCTTGCCCTTCTTTTTCCTGGCAGCCAGCTCCGCCTGGTCGTCTCCTTCCTCCATCAGCTTGAGAGCCAGCTCCTTGTTCACCTTGGGCAGTTTCTGTCTCCGACACACACACACACACACACACACACACATTTTTGATTATTTTCTTGAATGAATTGAAACAATATGGTTTTAGGTGCCTGTATGAAAAGATAACATGGCTGAATAAATATCTCACCTTGATTTGCACCCGCTGGGCCCTGGACTCCTCGATCTTCTGTCGGATCTTGTCCTTGCGGTACTCGTCGTAGGCAAACGGATTTGCCATGGTTTTGACCTGCATAGTCAGATGTCATGCTTGTTTAAAGGCATTTCATCCTCATTTTTGTCCTAGCATGACTCCTTTAAGCTCATTAATTAAGCTAATTATTGTACACCATTCGTTTTAAACTCTCTTACTTCTATTTCACCACCTAGTTTGTATTGTATTGATTTGAATGCTTCATTAGCACGTTCTCCATTTGAAGTTAGAAAACTTTATTGGCATTGTTGGCATACAGAAATTTGTCTTCAGTTCGGATCAGACTCAATAAAACAGTTTTCCCTCACTGAGTATGTGATATGTATATGATATGTGATAAAATCGCCATACCTTGTGGTACAGTCTCATGTCCATGAAGTAGCCATGCATGTAGGCTTTCAGGAGGGAGGACCCCACCAGGTGAGCCAAACCTTGTACAACCAAACAACAATGACATGTTATTTTATACTACACCACCGCAACCTGTGTCTCGATGCATTCATAGTATACATCCGAGTTACAAAATGACACAGATGTAACTTTTTACATTTTGTTGCCAACAATTGTGATGTGTAACAAGATTCATGAGACCGCTTTTGTCACTTTTTACTAAACTGTGGGCACGGATCACTAAACTTTAGGCAGGGATTACTTTTTTCTACACCATGACGCATTCAAAACTATCTAGCCTTAGCTACATTTGCAAACATAAAAAAACTGCATCAGCCAACGTTAAAGCAATATACAAGCAATGTCTAAAAGTTACGTTTCATATGTGATTAATTGGCCGCTTCAGTCAGCCCAACCAGTCACTGTTCTAGTTTCGCAGTCATGGTATTCGCGGAGCACATGAGTTCCATTATGCACCCAATTTGTGACATAAACAACTCGAATGAATGACATAAATAGCGCGGTTTGCCAGCGGTTCATACCCGGCCGCTAAACTGAAAACACGAAGCGCTGCACACATTAGCACGCGCTTCGGTATGCTGGCCAATAAGAACTCAGAATCTCAACAAAGCCACTCGGTTGTCTGACGAGGGGGGCGGAGGAAAATATGTCAAAATCCACTGGGGCAGTGGTGGCGGGGCATCAAGGCCACTGTGGCCGCAAGGCATGTCATATTTAAAGGGGCATTATGGCTAGACTGAGGGCCCCTGACGGCCACAGCTGTAGTGAAATTCCTGCTCTGGTGTCAACTCGGGCTACTACTGCAATAGGGGTTGCAGTAGTAGTTACGACTAATCTGTACAATCTGACTAATCTAGCAAATAGATGCATGTGAAGCCTGTTCACCCGTGTAAACATTTAAACAGTTAAAGCATGCACACCGTAAAAAATACTTAAATGGTTAAAAATAAAAACTAAATGGTTAAAATAAAAAACTCAAATAAAAACTCAAAACCAAAGACTCAGGAATGTGTGTGTGTTGTCTGTGGGCTCGCAGGGCTGGTCAGTGATGCGTAGTTGAGGAAAGATAAAGATAAAAGGAGAGAGAGGCCACAGAGAGGCCCAGCCAACCGCTCTCTCCTCCCACGGCGACTCCTGTGTTACATAACTAGGAGACCACGTTTCACAGCTGCCGTCACCCGACTCCTCTCCTACCCAACCGCTCTTTCTCTTCCCCCTACAGAAGCCCTCCTCTTTTTCTCTCTCCTACCGGTCATTTGAGTTCGCGCTGATGTCCCGCCTCACTCTCGCCGCGCAACTCTGCAACCTCCGCTGTACACCAAGTGCGTTTCAGCAGCAGGCAGCCACCCACCAAGTTTACCCCAGAAACCCAGTTACAATAGGCTGTTTACAACAGTTTCTGTTGGAAAAGTGATTTAAGTAGGAAAAGCTATTTTAAGTCCATGCAGGCCACTACATTATCATGTTGTTAAGTGACTGAATATACATGTCACACAGGCCAGAAAATGTATCGGCTATCTCCACATGACGTAGTACTGTGATTAATAAAGTACATGTGGAAATATGGTTAAAATGCTCAAATGGGAATTGTATGTTAAGCCAGAGCGGCTAAAATGGACCAGCCGCGCTACATTTGGAGTAGTGGAGCGGTGAGCCGCTTTTGAGGGGGGCGTTTCAACCCACACCTCTCAAACTTCTGGTGGACATTGCAACATTGACTATTGTGTATTGACTGGCGGTGATCAGCTCCGACAGCAGTAGTTGGTGACACCCCCGACACATGTACATACAGATTATCGTGTTTACATGGCCACTCATAATCAAGAGTATTCAATGGAAACTAAAGGTCAGTTGGGGAGATAGCTCTGTTGCGGGCACTTTCATCAGTTGAGGTATTTGGGAACAAAATGTTTGGATTCCTCATTTGAACCTACGTTAAGGACGTCTCCTCCACCGTCTTAAAGTATGTCGGGCGGTCAGCCATCTTAGGTCCATAACGTGTATACACAGAACGCACTCTTGTTTATGTATCTGGTGGAATGTATGTATGGGATGGATATATAAATGTATGAACAGCAAGTATGTACAGGTGCTTATTACATGGCTTTGTTGAATTCACGATCAATTACTGTATTCTACTAGTCTGTTATTTCTGGCCGGTTATTTTCAGGCCGCTACTATGAACAACAAGACCTTTGCTATGGACGCTATTTCCAACCGTAGAATCGAACACTGTCATTTTACTTTTTTAGCGGAAGCATTTTTTTGTTGCTATATTTTGTGTCAAATTTAGATTTCTTTAGTAAGTAGCTGTGTAATAAGTGGGATAATGTACAGTGGGGTTTATTTCTCAATGATGACCGGTTCGCTGTACA
Organism: Merluccius polli; assembly: GCA_030340625.1. Taxonomy (NCBI): domain Eukaryota; kingdom Metazoa; phylum Chordata; class Actinopteri; order Gadiformes; family Merlucciidae; genus Merluccius; species Merluccius polli. The sequence goes on along the minus strand of JAOPHQ010001587.1, from coordinate 13,637 downwards.
TTATCCCTGACGTGTACGCATGCAGGTCTGTACCCAGGTTCTCCAGGTCCTTCTGCGTGACAAACTTGTAGTCGTCGTAGACAGTGCTCTCGGGGCTCTCCTCCAGCTCCTCCGTCAGGCTGTCCAGGAAGGAGCACCAGCGAGGAGCAGGGCCCAGGGCCTGCAGTGGGACACACACACACACACACACACACACACACACACACACACACACACACACACACACACACACACACACACACACACACACACACACACACACACACACACACACACACACACACACACACCAGTGTGAAGCGCCGGGGTTGAGGTGCGGCATGTTGACATAGTAGCGACACTTAACTCAATGTGTTGTGTATTCGTCAAACCGAGAATAACTCAAAGCTCAGGTGGCGGTGAGATGACAGACTCTCTGATGGAGACCAAGCCGGCTGTCTCCATCAGAGAGTCTGAGTGCTGGCACAGACAACTCTGGACTAGTGCCATGCGGAGGTCCCCGATCAAACGGGTGATGGCGGCGACGTGCAACGGACGGGTGTCTTTCAAAAGCTCTTCTGATGCCACATGTTTTTTTTGACTTGCTTTGCAGAGAGTTACAAACTCCTCCTTTTGTTTTTGCCTTAACAAGCCAATCACAGGTACATGCGTTATCTTGTACAGTATATCGCCTCAAATGACCCGAATCGTTTCTCATGATGTTCTCTCTGTTCCTGTCAGTTCCACCCGTAGACTGTATAAAAAGCCAATTTCTTGAAGTTATTTTAGGCGTCTGGTGGTACAGCTATGTAACGACACATGTTGTTGACATGAAGGCCAAAGTCTACTGGCAAGTAGACCCACATTCCTTCCTTGTAATCACTGATGAACAGATCGATACCGGTCTGGCTGATCAAACCATCGTAACTGTCTCTGCTGGCTTCACTAAAACATCCGTTACCAATATCATAAAGTGACAATGACCCTGTTCTACCGATGGGCAGGGTTAGGGTTAGCGTGACCACGTCCGCCACTAATGTCAACAACAGCAGGGCTGCAACGATTAATTGCTCGACAGAAAATGTATCAAATCTAATTTTGATAATCGTTAAGTTGTTTGTCATTCATCAAGTACAAATACCAAACATTTGCTGCTTAATACTTCGGAAATGTAAATATTTGGTTCATGGTTTATTATAAAAAGAATACTTTATACTATACTTTTCTTGGCTTCTTGTCAGACAAAGCAAGGAAATTGAAGACATCACTTTGGACTTGCAGTATCCCTATTATGTATAACATTTTCTAGACTAAATGATTAATCGACTAATCAGAAAAATGATCGTCAGATTAATCAACTAATGAACTAATGAAAATAATCGTTAGTTGCAGCCCTAAACAATACAAACAGGTGTGACCGAAGCCACAAGAGACACAGACCATACCGGACAAACAATTGTTTGACCGGTATGGTCCTTTAAAATAAATCGAAAAGGCAAGCAAGCAAACACAGACACACATAGTAGAAACACTCAACTCAAAACCTGGGCCGCAGCTTGAGGGGACGAGTGTGTACACACACACACACACACACACACACACACACACACACACACACACACACACACACACACACACACACACACACACACACACACACACACACACACACACACACAGCGGGGACGGAGGTGTCATAAATTCAGGGCTCGGCTGAGGAATGCAATGACTCACCGGTATATAGAACGTGTTCATCTTGGGGTCCTCGTTGGCTGTGAAGAGCATCCCTGGAGGTGCGAGGATGACACAGGAGAAGAGAAGTTATAGCTTTTACTTTGAATTCTCATCTTTTGTGTGTGGGAGATGACACTTGTTGAGCTCTTGATGAATGGGGGAAACCCATTCATAGAGAGCTCCATTGGGCGGTAAGTGACGTGGACAATAAGGCCAGCGGCCTTGAAATAGAAGACGACTGCCATGGGAAGGCATGCATTCTGCCAACGATGGTGCCATCTAGTGGTCAGACCCCACACACAGGCTTATCCAAGTGACTAATAAATTATATTTGATGTCATTAGGTCATTTTAGAAAAAGCGTTCTTGCCATCTTGCGATTCATCCTCATGATAATCCTTATACTCAACTCCCTTATGGCAGGTAGCTTTATTTTTCTCTCACCTGAATGAGGGTAGATGCACACATCATTGATGTTGGTCTGGGGCTCGATGGAGGAGAACATCTTTCCCTGGGGGTGCCATTGGAAAGAGTCAAGATTGCATTGAAAAATAGTTTATAAAAAAAAAAAAACACAGGTCTAACTCCCTTCGTTCAGGCTGCATTCAACAAGCTATTCTCCTGATATAAAATAGCTCTTACATACATGTGTCTGCTTCTGATGGCTTAGACTAAAGTTATAATCTTACCTTCCTTAAAGGGCCCGTATTTTACAATTGGGAGTGTCCACCCCGATGTATGATGGATAGACAAGCCTACCAGTTGGTACAGTCCACTGGGTAGGCTTGATCTAAGATTGATCTAGCCATCATACCTCTGGGTGGACACTCCCACTTGTGATGTCACTTGGGGGTAGATTTTCAAATGCTAATGTGAAGGCTAATCACACTCACACCTGGTGGTAACACAGGGGCCCTTTAAGAAAAATGTTGATAAAATCATGTGCATATCTAAGCAACAGCAAAAGTCTGCCTCTGTGATAATAGCTTGAAGGCTATGTGGAAGGACAGCTTACACTGGAAGCATGTGTGGTTGCAATGCTCTTGCTCTATAAACCCTCCATTCCATACAAGGAGTGTTGTTTTTTTGATTGCATCAATTGGTATCCAATAGTGATGCACCGATCGATCGGCCACTGATCGTTATTGGCCGTTATACGCCCTAAACATGTAAATGGTGATCGGCCGATTGCAGCAGCCGATCACGTGACTCTTCCACTATCTTCCATAATACAGTAATAGGTTGTATACAGGTCTGTTAAAGGAATGTGTTAAAAGACTGGGCAATTCTAGCCTATATTTCGCTGTAAATTATTTTTTAAAAAGTTAAAATCGGTGATCAGTATCGGATCGGCTGATCATACATTTAAAAAATCTGTGATCGGTAAATATGGAGCCAGTATCATGTCATAATTCAAACCTGAAAAAAAAGGTTTCAAAGGCTTGTAAGTCTGTGTTTGAAAACTCAACACCTTGTAAATAAGGTTTTGCACCACTGAAAAAATAACCCTCCCGCGTCTGTGTGAAACGATCTGTGTGATACAATCTCATAAACCCGTTCGCGGTGGTAAGAGACGAGCAGAGTCTACAGCGTCCGCAGTCTACTGTGAAACAATTCACTCCAAAAAGGATTATGGTTATGGTTAGGGTTATGGTTAGCGTAATCTATCACCGTGACCGGGTTATTATTGGAGTGAATGGACGCTGTAGACTAATTTGTGGCTCGCATGGCATAAATAATAGTCATACTTTGCGGTCACGTGACTACCATGGATACCTGGAGGGCAACAAACGCTGGCAAAATGGCGACGAACAACGGCCAACCAGGGGAATTGCAGCCTTGCAGATTTCCGATACTTAAATAAATCAACTATTTAGACCATTTGTCACAAAATGTTAAAATTAGATATGAAGAGAAGATAAACATACTCGGAACTTGTGATCCATACACAGCACCCGCTGATGTAGGTTATTCATTGCTTTGAAGCTGGCAAAGACTCTACCAGATCGTGAAACGATCTGGGGGTTCTCATAAACCCGTTCGCGGTGGTAAGAGACCAGCAGAGTCTACAGAGTCCATTCACTCCAATAATAACCCGGTCACGGTGATAGATTACGCTAACCCTAACCATAACCATAACCATAATCCTTTATGGAGTGAATTGTTTCACAGTAGACTGCGGACGCTGTAGACTCTGCTCTGCGAGCGGACGCTGTAGACTCTGCTCGTCTCTTACCACCGCGAACGGGTTTATGAGATTGTTTCACACAGATCGTTTCACACAGACGCGGGAGGGTACCTTTTGCGTCAGTATCACGTCTAGGGGCGTGACAAACCGTCGGTATATTACGAGTTGGGATGAGAACGTGTTGCAAATTACAGCTTGGCGAGCCGCAGGAGGCTCGCGGGTGGTTAGAACGCAAACAATATAGAATAAAATTGCTCGCCTGTCTACCAGCCATGGTTCCAGAAAATAGACAACAAAATCAACCACGCAAGTCGCTTGTTATTCTTGTCATCGGCAGAGCACTGTCAATCCCGCACAGCCCGGTCAACGGCGCATGTGATTGGACTGTGCCTCAGCAGAGAGCAACCAATAGGTTTAGAGCAAGATGGTCCCGCCCCCAGGAAGGTTTTTTTTCCCTTTTTTCAGAACCACGTTTTCAGACCTTTGACTCTAAAGGAGTTTCAAAACGAAACGGCGACAGAACAGTGTCAATAATCACGTGACTCGCAAGCTTGCGCCCGTGTGGTCAAATCTCTGAAAAGTCAGTGCTGAAAATTAAGTTCTGAAAAAATACATTGCAATGGTGTAAATTTACACCTTTACAAGTTTTTAAAAATAAATATTCAACCTTTCAAAACGTATTTCTCAATGTTTGAACAGCTGTTTGCAGAATCCCATTTACAAGGTTTCAAAACCGGGAAACAAAGTAATACACTGTTAGAACAGTGTCAGATTTGAAACTCTGCAAATGCGCTGGTGAACATTTTTAAACTTTGAAAATGTGTTTGTGAAAACATTTTAGCTTTGAAAATGTGTTGGTGAAAATGATGAAGAAGATAAAATAGAACACAAAATCATGTTTGCAGATGTTTGACTTTTTTTTCCCAGGCTATAATCTCTTTTTTCAGTGGTGCAAAACCTTTTTTACAAGGTGTTGAGTTTTCAAACACAGACTTACAAGCCTTTGAAACCTTTTTTTTCAGGTTTGAATTATGACATGATACTGGCTCCATAGGTAAAGGCCTAAATAAACCCGATTGGTGCTAGCCTAGAAATCTAGACGCCCCTAGCGGCAGCAAATTTAATTTGTAGCCAGGGGGTCTAGCCCTTCGTAGTCGTTTTTCGGTGCTGGAAACAGAAAATCTGTCAGGCCAATCACAGCGTGAGGGGCGGAGTCGTAAGCCGGGCTACCATGACGACAGAGTTGCGACGGTTCCATGTTAGAGGTAAACAATGGCTGCTGCTGCTGGCGAACGGCTGTCTTTCGACTCGGCTTTGGCCGCAACTCTTCAAGACTTGAAGTTAACATTTTCTTTGAGAAAAGAACAAAGAACGGCACTGAAGTCTTTCCTCGAAAATAAAGATGTATTCGGAGTTTTGATTAATTACGTAGTCAGAGCCATCGCTCTGACTACGTCACCTTCTTCGTTGCTCTGATTGGTTGTAGCGCTATCCTATTGCGTGCAGAGGGAACTTGAAAGACAACCGTTTATCCCGCCCACACTGCCAATGGAGCTGAGCCAGACCCTACATCTTTCTGATGTGGGTCTGGCTTGCCAGGCTAGATTGGTGCATCTCTAGTATCCAAGTTTACAAAGGCGGACCAAAACAACTCAGTTTCATCACTTGACGATAACAGGTCTAAGGCACAGTGGTAGCTATAAAAAAAGTCTCACAGTGTTCTTGTTCCACATCTTGATAATCTTGGAGTCGGCAGACACGACCAGGTCCAACGGCTCATGGAAGTTGAGAGACTTGATGGGCAAGTTGTAGTAGTGGTCCTTGACCAATAGGGGGCGACTTGAGCGCAGGTCATACAGCAGCACCTACAAGCACAGAGAAATACTGCGATGGTGAACCATGCATTTGTTGAATCCCTTTTGATGATGAGCAATGATGATTAATTAGTCCTTTTAACAGCTGAACAGCTCAGGTTTGCATTAGACGCAGTAGATTAAGAGAAAGTATTCCCAGCAGTTAAACCGTACCTGTCCAGTGCTGGTGCCGACTGCCATCATGAGGGAACCGTTAAATTTGAGAGCGCTCACAGACGGTAAGCCTTGAACACTGTTGAGAAAAGTACAATTAAAAATGTTCTATCACACTGTGTCAGGTGTAAAAGATTGGATGCCAACATTATATATATTTCAATTGTAACATTATTGTAATTGTAACACTTGATGGGAAATTGTTTGAAAGTTCATGAAGACAATTTCTATTGTTTTGTCCATACATTGTAGTGATCAAAATAAAAACTGATAAAACAGCTATATAAGCTCTAATGTGGGATTAATAAAGTACTATTTTATAATGCACATAGCACACAGTATTGCTGTGAGTGTTGAGTGTTGCTGTGTAATTATACTTTAACACTAATACTAATTAGTGTAAAAGTATAATTACACAGCAACACTCGATTAAAAAAACATTTAAATGCTCAAATCCCAAATCCTTTGGTGACTAGCTTTGTGGACTCTCCCCTTAAACACCTACAGACCTAGTGTAGGTAGGCTGTTTCTAATGCTAAATTGCCATGACATCAGCTCACGACTCACTCTGTTCCTGTGGTTACGCTGCTCAGCGCACAGTCCAGCAGGCCCGCTCGGTGTCTGATGCGAGGGTCCCAGCACTCCACTTTACCCTGGTACACACGGAGAGCAGAACAGGGAAAAAAAGAGAAGCCAGTACATGAATGAGCTTAAAAGTACCTCAAAGACAATAACACAAGTCAGGAATACACCTGTAATATACTTTTCCAAAGATCAGTAAATAAACACTCCCCATCAAACTAATAGACCTTTTTCACAGGTCAACAATAGAAGGGAAAAGTAACTTCCTGTTCCTGTCATTCTAGGTCAGATCTATTTATCTGTCTGTTGCAGCACCAGCATGGTCAATGTGTATTTACTGGACTAGTTGTGTCAATACCGATGCACTGCCATGCCTAATTGGAACGGATTAATGTTCCAATTAGGAACATTAATCCGAACATTAATGATTAATGTTATGAGCTACACCTGTGTGCTTCCTACTGTGAAAAGGGTCTATTGTCCAAATAGCTGGCTTCTCATTCATCACAAGGCACTCACCTCAACGGTTCCTGTAGCCAACAAGTGATGGACAGGGTTGATGTCACACACATTGTGCTCCCTTAAAGAACAGAAAAGATAGAGCCGGTTTGTCACAACTGATGAAAAAACTGTTGCTGTTAACTAGATGAGGACACAGTGTCCTCTGCTCTAGTCACCACGCCTCCTTGAAACCCCCCCGCCAAAGTTAACATTTCCACAGATTCAATAATTAACAAGGTTAACAATGGAATCATTGGACAACATGAATTACCAGAGAATACATAACAAAATTTTGAAGTCAACCCTACAAAATACTCACACGGCATCAGTCTGAAGAGAGTTCAAGAAGCGGCCCTGCTCCAGATTCAGTCTGAATATCTCTGAGCTGAAAGGGACACCAGGGTTTGTGTATATAGAATATATTACTACAAGAACTTTACTAGTGTCGGTAACGTAACTAATCATAAGCCACTTGGTTTTTCAGTAATGCCAATAACTGTACACTTGTTGTTACAATTATATTAACGCAACGTTACCTCTCTCAAGTCTTTGAAGAGATGGGTTGAAAATCTGATTGTAGATCAGTTTTTTTTATATCTTTGGTAAATTCAATACTATCGAATGTATAATTAATGGAGATCGTATCGTTTTGAACACAGGGTATCGATACTTTTGACAACCTTATTAACACTGCATCAAAACAAACTCAACATGTGGCCTTATCCGATGTGTGGGAGCCATTGCTACTAGAAACTTCCAAATTAAGAGCGCAGCTCTCGCTCTTGCTTTTTACAAACAAACAAAAACAAATGGCATATTCTTACCTGGCGCCTACAAAAAAAAGGTCACACGAGGGATAGTGGTAGGAGAAGTCCCGTCCGAACTTGGGGATGCGCGTCTTGTAGTAGTGTCCATGCTGGGAGTGGAACTCCACATAGCGGTCCAAGTGCAGCATCACCATCTTTATATACACAGTTTTAAATTAAGTGCCAGACTTTATAGAAGCATGTTTACACGTTTGGCAGAAAATGCATGGAGAGTCAGGATTACACAGACATGACTTCTTCCACTCTCACAATCGTACAAACACATCCACATGAGACTTAAACGATTAGGGGAGCTACTATCCCCTTTGCTTACCTTAGAATAGTCATCAGACAGGACGTCAAAAGCCACAACTTTAAGGGAAAGGAAATAAATGCATGTCAACAACTAGGCAGCAGGATGTTCATTTGACTGAAAGATGTTCTGCACTGATCAACTTTCTTGACTTACTTTCAGAATCCAAGCAGCGTTCAAATTTCAATGACAAATGGTAGGTGTCATAACAGCGTATCCTAGGTTTGTATGTGCCTGAAACCGATGGACATAAGGCCAAAAAAGGAGAAAATCATACACCAGCAACGTACACTGTTACCTACAGGTCCCTGTGTATGTTTGGTTAATAAAAGCCCAAGATAAGATGCCATCATCATCATCATCATCATCATCATCATCATCATCATCAGTACCGCAGAGACACAACTAGGCGACAAACCCAATGTTGTTACCTGCTGCTAAGATATATTGCCCATCCCTTGACACTTTGATAGAGGTCGACACAGTCGGCATCTCAAAGTCCTGGATGAGCTCAATTCTGCGCTGGACGTCTTAGGAGAAAAACAAATCCGACATTAAAACGTTGCCAAAACAACCTTTAGAAAGTTGGTTGTCAATGTTTATTTTCTGATATATTCTCCTTGTGTATGAGATGCAACAGAAACTCACCAACATCCTTCTTTTGCAGCTGTCTCTTCTTCCGATCTGTAAGCCACTGTAAGAAGAGCATTGTGAGGTTAGATCGGTATACTAAGTTAGTTAACATTTCATTCACAAAACCACATGTAGTTCATCTTGTGGCTAGCAAAGCTAACTTCAGGTCAAGTTTTTAGAAGTGTCCGGTTGTTTACCTCTGGGAGAGATTTTCCATAACTTAAATTATAAATCTTAACGTCATTCACACTAGATATCTGCATTTTGGATACTGAATACGAGTCTGGTTACACATAACAATGAATTAATCCAATCCTGACTGAATCCACGTTGCTCCTCAAGAGCAAAACAGGAAGTTGTATCGCGCGTAGCCAAACAGGTCCGTGTGGAAATGTTTCCGCACAGATTTGGTTCCTGGTTCCACATACTTTTACTTTTTCTCGCACGACACAACACTTTAAAAGTTGATCATTTTGTTAACCCAATTAACGCGTATTTAATGTCACTAAACCACTACCATTACAGTGAAATTGATGTAAACGTTTTAACATTTTTTAAGGGTTATTAGGGTGAGGCTTTATCTGTATATCTGTTCGCATCCTCTACTAATATGTTATTGTTGTATTTACCTGGCTGTGATGTGGGCTATCTTTTATGTTTTAATTATATATTTTTTAAATTGTAAATTGTTATACTGAGTTGTGTTCATTTGACATATTTTTGTGAATCCCACAATTTGCCGTTTGTGATTAATAAAGTGAAGGCCCATATCTGAATTAAATGAAAAAAAAACATGGCCATGCTAATATGCAAATTATATCGCCAAACACCGACGGGAGACGTCGATAAACGACTTGAAAGTAAAACGTTATGTCATTGCGCTCATTAGCAAAGCGGCCTAATGATGACCTACACTGGTTGAAGCCTAAACACGCAGCACATTGTCGTTTTTATGTGCTGCCTTAAATGTTATAATTCAATTGAATATTTACTCCGTCCGCCATTATCACTATTCACACCAGTGAGTGGCGACATGGAGGCAGCGGCGCATATAGATGGAGACATCAGCCTCAGTGGTGTTAACGTGTGGGACTACAGCACAGTCATGAGAAAACGGACAGAGAGAGAGACAACCATCATGCGATCTAATTTCCATCGGGACTTTGCTAAAAAAAAACTGACTGCCATTATTAAAGATGTAAATAATACTTTACTTTGACTTTAACGCGTTGACGCGCCTCACGCGTAAAACCTGGGATGCGCGCAGAAAGCGAAGAGATCCACACTGCGTCTCTGGTGCAGGACTGGGAAGAAGTGCAGCTAAGTGTAAGTATTTTAAGTATAAGTGTCTTTTTTTTTGGGATCGGTTGTATTGTTTGATATTTGTGACGTATGAAAAGGGGCACGTGTCACTTAAAAAAATTGAACAGCAACATTACAACTTTTATTGTCCAATCGATCACCGACGTGAAGAAAGTAGGCCTGTGTGTCTGTGTGCGTGTGTGTGTGTGTGTGTGCGTGCGTGCGTGCGTGTGTGTGTGTGTGTGTGTCATCCTCAGGGCACTTCATCCACCAGTGTGTGTTTGCGCAAGGTCAGGTGTTCGGCTCTGCGTTGCGCACGACGCACATTTCGTGCCAAAGCTGTTTTTTTTGGGGGGGGGGGAAGACGCAGATCGTGTTTTCTCACATATCTGTCTAAAAAGAAAGAAAGAAAAACCCTGGAGGTCGCCATGGACCTGTGGTTGTTATCTCTCCCATTGGACAAGACCAGCGCGGTCAGCCTGGAGAAGTTAAAACGGACCATCGCCAAAACCAACCTGGCCACTTGCTGCAGGTTCTCCATCCCTGAGCTCAAGGTATGGTGAGGTTTATCCACTGTCTCTTCTGTTCCACTATCTCGCTGGACATGTTATCAGTCAAATGCTCGTGTTAAAGTCAAGCCCACGCATAATAATAGAGTAATTGCATCTTAGTGTATAGTAGGTGTGCTGTGGTTGTAGTCCCTTAGAGGTAAGAGTAGCTGAAGTGGTTGAGGGTGTTTGGTGTCCTTCGGGGCTCAGGTTGCTGCTTGGTTGCTTCTTATTGCTGAATAAACATTTCCATCTCACTCATCTTCAATTTCTGTCGGTATCATCAACACACACACACACACACACACACACACACACACACACACACACACACACACACACACACACACACACACACACACACACACACACACACACACACACACACACACACACACTATGGCTTTAGCTTGTTTTCTGAGCTGTTCCCTATATTTGAAACGAAAGCCACCATCAACTGTAATCAGGTGATGGGGAAACTGCCCCCCCCCCCCCCCCACACACATCCCCCCAACCTTCCTCATG
>JAOPHQ010001586.1:0-32341 GCA_030340625.1 Merluccius polli | reverse complement strand
TGGCTTCATTTCATAAATAAAAACGGCTGCAATTATTTCTTCTTCATCTTAATCATTAAAAAAAAATGCATCGATTTTTCATTAAAGGCAGTAAAGGAGGAGGAGGAGGAGGAGGAGGGACAAGCGTTGGGTTTCCCCCTGCACAAGAATAAGGATTCTGCGAGTCAACAACAGATGTGTTATATAGTGTCATTATTATATCGTCTTGCCGGGTTTTTTTTCTTTTTTTTTTTTTTTTGATACTGCAACGTTGGCACCCTTCTCATGCACAAATGCATCTTTTTTTGGGGGGGGGGGGGATGGATAAGAAATGGAGGCAAAGCTGCAGGAGCCGCCGCCGGAGAGAGCAGGAGCCGTCAGAGAGTCTTCAGTGTCCCCGCCTTGTGGAATCTGTGGTGGCTGATGGGGGATTGAGTCCTTGTGGGGGGGGGGAAACCATCCTTACTCCTAAAGGACGGACGAACACACACACACACACACACACACACACACACACACACACACACACAAATTACTACACCGTTTATATTACAATATATAATATTATGCATTGTTGTTGTTGGTGGCGGTGAGGTGGCATTTACAAGGTCACACTTCTTATCATTGAGCAAAAAAAGTCATTCCCGTTCCGAGGGTGATTGATTATGAATGGGTGAGAAAGCCGCAATGATGCGCCCCGCCAATGTGATTTCATTTCATAGCAATGCGTTTGACCGAGAATAATCCACCGCTGCAGATTTTATTCTTATTTTACGGTTTGTATGAGCGGCGTTAACACAGGGATTTTCTTTAGCTCAACGAGAAGAAGTGCGCAATTGTAATATATACGACCTCCTTATAGTTTCCTTAAGGGTTTCTGGGAAAAACACGACAGCAAGCGACAGACACCGACACTACAAGGGTTGACATGAGGAGAGAGGAAGAGAGTTTCCCTCCCCCCTGGACGCCACGCGGGGCGACGAGGTGAGGCGATAAGGAGAGAAAACTGAAGGAGACGCGGGGGGCGGTTTGTCAGGCGACGCGCTAGCAGCATCCGGGGGCATCTTTGTTCCTAATCTCAGCCCGCATTCCTGCTCGCTCCAAACCGTTTGCTCATCTGTTGACGGCTGCCGCGGCGACCAAATATTTAAATGGCAGCTCAGCCAACATCGCGACCAGGCGAGCGGTAATTTATGCTTTACGTTGGGCAGTGGTCGTCATGGCACCCGCGTGAATACTGGCACTAGCGGTTTTTTAGTAAATCACTTGATGCATTCATCGTTATACAGTTTTTGGAAAAATTGTCTGACTGTGAAGAATTAATTTTTCCTGTAAAGAAAATGCTGTCTTTTTTTTTTTTTTTTTCAAATTATACAAAACATTTGAGTTCAGACAGGATCTAGTAGATGCTGCCAGCCTAACCTCTCATGTTGAGCATCTGGAAGGGTATGCGCACGCACACGCACACACACGCACACACACACACGTGAATAAGGTGCAGATATAAGATGGCACACATGTCAAAAAGGGCTTGAGAGGGAGAGAGAGAGAGAGAGGTGGGAGGGGAGGGGAGGGGTGGATACGGGTTAGTCGATGGAAACAAAGCCAACCATTCCCATCTGGTGAGTCACGCAAGTGCATACAGGCACGTGAACATGCACGCAGTCACGTACACGCATACCTACATTAGGCACACGCGCGCCTTCGCACGAGCAACCGTTTGTTTTTTGTTTTTTTTTACAACCCCCGCAACCTTGAGCTTATGCCCTTTAAAAAGTGAAATCCCAGAAATCCCAGTTAAAGTTAATGTATAATAAGAGACTTGAGAATGAGAGACTTTGACACAAACGCACGCCGACGAAACACAGAGAAAAACACTTGAAGGAATGAAAAATGGAGAGAGAAAAAAAAAAAGAAAAAAAAAAGTATTTCAAGGTCAGAATGTAAACACAACAAGGGAATGAGAGATTGTGCAGCGAAGCTTCGTGCCAGCCGTGAAGCCGACTATACTGACAACAGGCAAGTTCAAACATACGCCCCGACGTGCGCATAGCTGCTGCAGATGTTGAAAGACAAACAATAATCTGACCCATTTTATGGACCCATTATGGCGTCTTCGCCGTACCCAAAGCTTGAATGTATTCGCACGTTACAGAATTTAAAAGTCGTTTTTTTTTTTCGTTTTTTTTTTTTTTTCCAAGCATTTTTCCCCTCCTGATCTTTTATTTACAGAAAAGCAATACATGTTGAATTAGCTTGGAGAGTCGCTAAAGACGCACACATGCACTCAAGCGGTGCATATGTATGAGTCTCAACCGACAGCCAAACCCGCCCCATTTTCCTTCAATGATTAATGCATTTATGCTTAAGTCTCGAGTTGAAAACGCACGATTACAGATAGCCCGAGGAATATCTCCGTCCTGTCTGCGCAGTAAACAGATCAGGTTTCACGTGATACAGATGACAGTGCAGATCCTCAGTGGCGAGGTGCGCCAAGAAGCAGGTCTGGCCGCTCTCCCTCGCCCTCCTATTCGCTGATGGCTGGCAAAGTGTTGAAAGGGTTTAAGCTCAGAAATGTTGACAGAACATTGCGTCGGCATTTGTTTGTAAAACGGCAGTAACGAAATGGGAGCTGCGGCTAAATGGGGCGGTCTCTCCACCATCGTTTTGTTAATCAAACATGGAGGTGAGGAACCTCCATGACCTGCAGCGTTTGAATAAAACTAAACAATGGCCTGCAATGTACCATGTAACCTAAAGACCCTGCATTCTGCCATCACAACGTACCATGTGACCTATAGACCCTGCATTCTGCCATCACAACGTACCATGTAACCTATAGACCCTGCATTCTGCCATCACAACGTACCATGTGACCTATAGACCCTGCATTCTGCCATCACAACGTACCATGTAACCTATAGACCCTGCATTCTGCCATCACAACGTACCATGTGACCTATAGACCCTGCATTCTGCCATCACAACGTACCATGTAACCTATAGACCCCTGCATTCTGCCATCACAACGTACCATGTACCCTATAGACCCTGCATTCTGCCATCACAACGTACCATGTAACCTATAGACCCTGCATTCTGCCATCACAACGTACCATGTAACCTATAGACCCTGCACTCTGCCATCACAACGTACCATGTAACCTATAGACCCTGCATTCTGCCATCACAACGTGCAATGTACCCTATAGACCCTGCATTCTGCCATCACAACGTACCATGTAACCTATAGACCCTGCATTCTGCCATCACAACATACCATGTAACCTATAGACCCTGCATTCTGCCATCACAACGTGCAATGTACCCTATAGACCCTGCATTCTGCCATCACAACGTACCATGTAACCTATAGACCCTGCATTCTGCCATCACAACGTGCAATGTACCCTATAGACCCTGCATTCTGCCATCACAACGTACCATGTAACCTATAGACCCTGCACTCTGCCATCACAACATACCATGTAACCTATAGACCCTGCATTCTGCCATCACAACGTGCAATGTACCCTATAGACCCTGCATTCTGCCATCACAACGTACCATGTAACCTATAGACCCTGCACTCTGCCATCACAACATACCATGTAACCTAAAGACCCTGCACTCTGCCATCACAACGTGCAATGTACCCTATAGACCCTGCACTCTGCCATCACAACGTACCATGTAACCTATAGACCCTGCACTCTGCCATCACAACATACCATGTAACCTAAAGACCCTGCACTCTGCCATCACAACGTGCAATGTACCCTATAGACCCTGCATTCTGCCATCACAGCGTACCATGTAACCTATAGACCCTTCACTCTGCCATCACAACGTACCATGTAACCTATAGACCCTGCACTCTGCCATCACAACGTACCATGTAACCTATAGACCCTGCACTCTGCCATCACAACATACCATGTAACCTAAAGACCCTGCACTCTGCCATCACAACGTACCATGTAACCTGCAGACCCTGCATTCTGCCATCACAGCGTACCATGTAACCTATAGACCCTGCATTCTGCCATCACAACGTACCATGTACACTATAGACCCTGCACTCTGCCATCACAACGTACCATGTAACCTATAGACCCTGCACTCTGCCATCACAACGTACCATGTAACCTATAGACCCTGCATTCTGCCATCACAACGTGCAATGTACCCTATAGACCCTGCACTCTGCCATCACAACGTACCATGTAACCTATAGACCCTGCACTCTGCCATCACACCATACCATGTAACCTGTAGACCCTGCCCTCTGCCATCACAACGTACCATGTACCCTATAGACCCTGCACTCTGCCATCACAATATACCATGTAACCTATAGACCCTGCACTCTGCCATCACAACGTACCATGTAACCTGTAGACCCTGCATTCTGCCATCACAACGTACCATGTACCCTATAGACCCTGCACTCTGTCATCACAACGTACCATGTAACCTATAGACCCTGCATTCTGCCATCACAACGTACCATGTACCCTATAGACCCTGCACAAGTATCCAAATTTATGAGGCAGCAGGGTCCAGAATGAACACCTGCCACCTGCCAATGGCTGATAGATTTGACGATTAGTCAGGTAAAAAAAAATTCAGGGTCACATATTAAAACAATTGCTTGGCCGATAGACTCTGGCAGGTAAAAAGACAACTTAAACAATTCTAATAGTTAACTTTGGACCATGTGAGGCAGCATTGCGTTCCCTGCAGCCAGTTTGACTCCACCGAAGAATGTAATTCGGACCGTTTGGGTTCCAGTCACATAAAGGGCATCAACAAGGCAAGGCTGGCAAGCTGAATCAGATGTGTCACTCTCTGAGACAAAGGGCACTGTGCTGGTTTCCCAGCAGAGGGGGGTGTTGCACCCTGGTTACTGGCGATGGCATGAGACTGCCAACAGCAGCAGCGCTACCGGTAAAGCCCTGTTAAAAGCCTGGTCATGACGAGGGCTGTAATATGCATTGTGTTAGAAGCATGCACCTTGCGGCCCGGCGCTGCACCAGGGGAGCTTGGAATGAAGACAGGAAGGATGCGTCGGCTGTTATACAAGAAACAGCACCGGTAAAGAGCCAAGTCTTTAAAAGAGCAACGTGCAGGTTGGCATTCCTGGGTTAATAGCAAATTGATTTTAAAATAATTATAATTTTTTAATAGGCTTTTGATTGTTTTTATAATTACAGCTGGATTCATTTTTTGTAATGCGACATGCACGCGCGGACCAAAAAACTAACTTGAACATGATGAACTAAAGGTAAGAAACACTAGTGCTAAAGTGAATGGCAAGTAAAATGTCGCAATGTCGACCGGTCAAGCCTCGAGATTGAACATTATTGGCGTGGCACACTTGGTCCTTTATTGTTCTCGGTCCCTTGGACCAAGAACAATCCCGATACTATAATGAAATTAAAAGGCAGCAGCCCATCACTTCCTGTTAGTAGGAGTGTATTCCACCTCATCGGTCTGGGGGTGCTAACCTGCACGTTGGTCTTCAACTGTACCAGTAAAGGGCCATGCCTTTAACTGTACCAGTAAAGGGCCATGCCTTTAACTGTACCAGTAAAGGGCCATGCCTTTAACTGTACCAGTAAAGGGCCATGCCTTTAACTGTACCAGTAAAGGGCCATGTCTTTAACTGTACCAGTAAAGGGCCATGCCTTTAACTGTACCAGTAAAGGGCCATGCCTTTAACTGTACCAGTAAAGGGCCATGCCTTTAACTGTACCAGTAAAGGGCCATGCCTTTAACTGTACCAGTAAAATGCCATGCCTTTAACTGTACCAGTAAAATGCCATGCCTTTAACTGCACCAGTAAAGGGCCATGCCTTTAACTGCACCAGTAAAGGGCCATGCCTTTAACTGCACCAGTAAAGGGCCATGCCTTTAACTGCACCAGTAAAGGGCCATGCCTTTAACTGCACCAGTAAAGGGCCATGCCTTTAACTGCACCAGTAAAGGGCCATGCCTTTAACTGCACCAGTAAAGGGCCATGCCTTTAACTGCACCAGTAAAGGGCCATGCCTTTAACTGCACCAGTAAAGGGCCATGCCTTTAACTGTACCAGTAAAGGGCCATGCCTTTAACTGTACCAGTAAAGTGCCATGCCTTTAACTGTACCAGTAAAGTGCCATGCCTTTAACTGTACCAGTCAAGTGCCATGCCTTTAACTGTACCAGTAAAGGGCCATGCCTTTAACTGCACCAGTAAAGGGCCATGCCTTTAACTGTACCAGTAAAATGCCATGCCTTTAACTGCATCAGTAAAGGGCCATGCCTTTAACTGCACCAGTAAAGGGCCATGCCTTTAACTGCACCAGTAAAGGGCCATGCCTTTAACTGTACCAGTAAAGGGCCATGCCTTTAACTGTCCCAGTAAAAGTATATGCCTTTAACTGTACCAGTAAAGATCAATGTCTTTAAGTGTAGCAGTAAAGAGCCAGGTATTAGGTATAATATTAACTATATCATTAGTAGTAAAGGGGGAAAAAGAGGGCTTATTGGAAAGGGGGGGCGGGGGGGAGCGGCATGCCGAGAATGGAGGCCACGCTTGCAAGCTCAGTGCGGCCACAAGCAGAACCAGAACCAGATGAGACCGGGACCTCGTCCTCTTACCTGGGTCAGTCCTCCCCCTCGTCTGGCGTGATCTCGGTCTCTTTATGGACCACTACTTTGGTCACTGACATGTCGGGGTGCTGCTCTTTAGCCTCCTTAATGGCCAGAGCCAGAGCCTACGCACGCGGAGCGGAGAAGTGCAGGGCGAGTAGATGGCCACCGGGGGGAGATAGAGAACGGGAACAGGGCAGGGAGGGGGTGGGGGGGTTGGGGGGGGGGGGGGGTGTTGTAATTTTCATGTCAATCAGGGTTGTCAATGTTAGGTCACACATGTAGGAAAAAACACCAGCGACGGCTGCAATACTTGTTAAACGCCACACGAAATGAAAGAAACCGTGTTAATGTTAATAAGTCAACGTGTGAAACATGAGAAAAGGCCGCTCTGTGTCGCCGAACGCTTTGTAACAAGGGAACAGCTAAGGCCCGGGAGGACAAGGTCCCTATTGAGGGTTTTTAGGGTTTGTTTGTTTTCACGGTCAACTGTACAAATCCGATCACTGATAGTACAGAGAGATGGGAGAAAAATCAAGGAGAGAGGGGTTTACAAAGGGTGAAAAATAAATAAATCAAAAGGCAAGCGACTGAGAAAGATGGGACGAATTTGAAGCTAAAAGGAGACCTCGTCATGGTCGATGTCTGCATCTCCCGTGATGACGATCCGCTTCTCGATCCTCGTCTCGGATATGCCGCCCTTCACCATCTGACGTGCAGACAACGGGAAAAGCATAGCTGTAAATCTCACAGCTCAAAGTACAACGTAATGCAACCTACAGTACAGTAATACAAACTCACAGGTGATATCAACCTATAGATTCAAGATATGATTGCCATTTCAACAAGTTGAGAACATTTCCCAATCAACTTGTTGAAATGCCAAGTGAATCTTGGAAGCATAAAAGTACAGTAATATCATGTGTAAATATTGTATTCCATTATGACAATTATCTTTACCAACTCAGTACTGCTGCATACTGGATTGTGACCCCCCCCTTGTGTTTGTGATGTATAATGCTTCGCTAGATACTCATTTTTATACACAGCTGTGTTTTTTAAGGGGAGACATCGGAAGGAAAAAAATGTAAACCCCCCGGTTTCCCCCCGGCAACCTTAGTGATATGTGTGGTTGTCGTGGTGCTGCTGGTCTCTGAGGTGATGGTCTGGGCGCTCAGCAACACCCCGGGATCCACGTCACCGTTGGTGTCACCCTATTGATGTACACACAGGAGGAGGGGGGCAGGGGGGAGGTCACACACACACAAACACACACACACACTCAAATGACCAGCGACACTAGTGACATTATGCACTTCATTACAGAGCTCCTAATGGGATAAACAAGATCAGTACTCGTCACTCGACAGACATGTGGTTACACATGCACATGCTCAGTTCCACTATCCGCGATCAGTATTGTTTCAGTACATATATTCCAACATCCTCCCAGATGACGTGAAACGCGTCATCCGGCGGACAAAGGTAAGCGGGGAGATCTGGGTGCAGGCAACACGGAGGAAAGGTAAACATGTTCATCTGCATAGACTACCCACATTGTAATGATTAAAAACCGGTTGAAAATTACTTAGTAATGTATAGCCCAGTGCAGGACAGGTACCTCTGCTGCCTCGTAGGTGATGGTCTTGGTTTCCGTGTGGACTACAGGCGTGTCTTTGGTGCCGGGCTCCTCCTGTAGTGTGGCTGACTCGGGACTCTACTCAGACACCAACGTCACCAAGAGAGGACACAACAAAACAAGGTACGACACAAATGAGGCCAATTCCATTACAAGTAAAACAAAAGTACAAAAGTACAAAGAAAAAAGAAAAGAAAAAAAGCCTAATAAAGTGTCACTGACCACTTTACTCTCACCACCACCTGATAGCCAAAATTGTGCACAGTAATATCGCACAGCACTTCCCCCCTTAAAAAATAACACGCTCTAAATTAGCCCCGTGAATGTGGTGGCTGTAATCAAGTCAACGCAAACGACTTCCGCATGCTGTCCTAGCCGACAAACATCTGGAGACTTGGAGCAGGCGTACGGTCACGGGTGTTGGCCCCGGTGTCCTCATCCTTCCCTCGGCGGTGGGTTGCAGGAGGGAAAAACAAGTTTCCCATCAACACTTGCGTGTCGCGTTCACGTGTCCGATGCACTCGTGGTGAGATTAACTGTAGTGGTTTTAAGTGATTCTATACGCCGACTCCTGCTGACTGGGGATCATTGAGGGACGGGGGTTTACTCATTTCTGAAGGATGGGGCTGAGGTGATGCATGTTTTTTTTTTTCACACTCTACCGCCCCCTAGTGTGTATAGATGCAGAGGCCTTTTATTTTCTGGTTGCATGTGCAACACGCCATTGTTTGACAGAACAACGCAGAAGTCAGCTGCATCTCAAACAAGACTCTCTTTGAGCCACTTCTGATACGCTCATCTCCGCCACTACAGAGCCCGGCTTTTCTCTCTCTCTCTCTCCCTCTCCCCCCCCCCCCCCCCCCCCCAGATGGGGAAACCTATGCGCCTGCGATGGTGAGGATATTTACCGTCGACTCGGGTGGGGTCACATCCGTTGCCATGGCGTCGCCGGTCTCCTCCACCTGGGGCTCGTCGGCCACCTGTGAATGATAACACAACGTCCCAGTTAGCCGAGACCCCGTCTCCATGGAAACAGTGTGCTCAGAGCGATGCGCCAATCCCACCTGTTTAATGCGAAAACAATGAGGAAGTTCATTGGAAAGGCAGATTTTTAGGTTGCTGTACTCTATACAACAGCTGGCATGGCCGACCAGAGGATTCAAATACCGGCGTCAGCCACCCTCTACTGTAGGAGGGTCAGAGAAGTAAAAAGGGTCACCTTTAGGAGGGCAGGTCTCAGGGAGGAGGAAGCCCATCCCACCGTGGACTTGATGGAAAGGAGGGATAGATGGCAGGAAAAAGAAAGAAAGGAGGAAAGAGGACAGTCAAAACACAAACACAGTCAACACAGTGACAAACCACACAGAGGAAGAGGAAGGGGGTGATGAAAGTCTGACAGGGAAATGATAGAAAAAAGAAAGTGCAGAAATAAGTTTGTATGGGTTGTGGATTGCATGCAGTAACAGATGATGTATCGAAAGGTAAATCCAATCCGATTTATACTAGAAAATTATATATATATATATAAATATATCCATCTTCCGGTCATATGTATTCTAAATCCCTTCCCTACCCCCCGCAAAAAAAAATCTATCTGGAACTGAATCTGCTTACATCAACACCCATACAATATTTCTGGTTAGCCGTCGTGCTGGGGAAGGGTGGGGAGGGGTAGGGTGGTAGGGTGAGGAGGGAGATAGCGGCAGCGTTGGCACCGGGCCAGGGCTATGAAGTCACCGCTTCATAGACGACAACAGAGCTGAGAGGAAGAATACCACTGCTGTGCAAAAAATATATACAGAAAAATACCTAAACGTCACCCAAATACATACAACTAGGGCCGGCTATAACCCAGTAGTTTGCTGTTGTACTACAGACCATATATGAAGATCCCATTGACTGGATTCATATACATCGCCAAGTTGTGAGAGACAGTTGAAGTCGAATCACAGGTGAGGTCTCCATATTATCCTTTCTCCCCACATAATCAACCTTCTCAGGGCAGCCGTTAATGTCAAGTAAGCCGTTTACACAATTCAACGAAACAAACTATTAGGAAAAAAAAAAGGAAAAAGCAAACGCTTTGGAGGAGCAACTGAAAACCGGCGGTTTTGCTTTGAGTTGTATGAGTGAATGGCGCATGGATTAGGGATTGTTAGCCATGCAGAGCAGTTGGGTTATGTTGTTGTTGTTGTCCTGGTTGTCGTTGCTGTTGTTAGAACCAGAGTCGGCTGGGAGGGAGGCGGTGGAGGTATTGGCAGGGGGAGGGGGGGTGCGGTGGAAAATGACGTGTCGAGTCATTTTCTCGTCCTTTCTGTGATTTGATACGGTACCACTTCTAGGCTGGTGGCGGACATCTCGGTGACCGTCGACAGAGCGGCGAGGCCGGCGCCGGGTTTCCCCGCCTGGGCCTCCTCGAAAATGAAGATGTCCTTGGGCGCGTCCGCCTGGAACGCCCGCCACTGCTCGCCTTCCTTCGCCGACATGCTGGTGAACTCCGACCTTTCCACGGTCTTCACCACCTCAGAGACCCAGGAGGCCTTGGCCCTGGTGGGCGAGGAGACCCCCTTGATGTGAGTCACCTCCATGCGTCTGCTTTCCATCTTCAGGGGCATGTCGTCCGGACCCAGGATCACACCTCGGCCACCGTACGCCTCCTCTTTCACCGTGGCGGGAACGCCATCTTCCTCGTCGGAGGCCGAGGGGAATTCGTTTTCATTTTCATCTTCGGCAAAGTCTTCCATTTCGCCAACCAGGGACTCGCCATCACGGTCGGCGGCCATGTTGTCGCCGGCAGCCACCTCGTCGGCTGCGGCCGCCTTATCCTCGGCCTCCTTGAGGATGATGAGGGTGCCCTTCTTGTCGATGATGGCCTGGGACACCTCCTGCCTCACTGCGCCGGGGCTGACCTTCAACATGGACGCCTCAGACACCTCAGCCTGGGAGTCGGGGGTCGTCTTGTCCTCGCCCGCACCCAGCCCACCCGCCTCTTCCCCCTGGAGGGTGGTGGCTTCGGTGAACACGTCGTCGTCCATGGTGGTGGACAGGCTCATGCCGTGCGGCTCCGAGGAGGTGGCGCCGTCCGTTGCGTATCCTTCCGCCAGTTTGACCAAAAACCTCACCGCCTAAGGAGACACGTGGCTTATAGGAGACTGAAGCATGCCGGGGTTAATAGACAAGAGGGCACGCGTGGCAGTCCACCACACAGCTGATGCACAGCAACCTTCAAGACTAAAAAGACACTCTGTATATTAAACACACACGCACACACACACTCCCAAGAGTGAGAACAGAGGATTTGTATTGAGATGCATTCACAGCTGCACCCAGACACATAACCTCTTTCCAATAAGCTGCGGTTGACGTGCAAGAATCAAAAATACTTCTATATCTCAAATATATCATAATTTGAATGCATCAATGCAGTTGCCCATTCCTCACGTTAACCAGGTAAGCCAAATTACAACCTCAAGAAATATTAAACAATGCGTCCTTCAGCCTCATCATTGGATTTTCCTTTTACATGGAAGGGGAATCGAGTGAACGTGATTATTTTGCAGCGTACATACAACCAAGTGTATCTCGGCTCAGAGCTCACTACATAGGAATTGCAAGGACGTACTCTGGAGACACAGATAGACATGCAGTCGCCATTTACCTCCTCTTTAGCTTGCGGTTCCATCTGCGCCTCGTCCGCTGCAGGCTCCTCCTCGTTAGTCTGGAAAACAGAAAACGCACAGCGTCACCATGACAGGACATTGACATGGAGGCGTTCAGCGCAGCCACAGGGTCAGATGAAGGAGATCTGGACACTGGTGGCGAAATGCGGCCTCTTCAAAAAGGCCTTTCATTAGTAGGACTCACTCACCGTGCACCAGATTGCACAACAGAAACAGCTCTTCTGCACTTCAGAAAAATGAGAAAAGAGAAAAGAACAAAACATACCACGGCTTCACTTCTGATTTTAACTAAATGACTGCACCATCCAGTAATTGGATTTTTTTTAAATGCGTAAAAGCACTTTCACCAAGACCCACAAATAGCCCTGTGAAATTAAATATGCTATTTTATTCATGCTTCGGTTGAATACATTTGCATGGGTTAACCTTTGACTGCAGGGTACCCATGTCCTCATGCAATATTCAGAGCACTAGAATCATTACACATTAGACTTTACTTTTAAAAGGTAAGCAATCAAAACTCAAACTAGATTTGTGCTATTGCTCTGTCCTATTGGCTGCAGCCAGCCAATCAGAAACAGCAACTGCGTCACCTTTGTTTTGGTGCAGTCCCGCGGTGGTTTGATTTAAGTGCAAAGTGGTTCGACTTTAAAACCACCCCTGACTTCTAACCCCTGCGGTGGTCATGCTTCCACCGCCGCGGCAACCGTTCGTTGCCAAATCGCAGACTAGCCCTGAGGCGGCTTACATCCTGGGGAAGGAGGAGGGGCTCGATCATGGGCGCCTCGTCTGCCTTGAGCGAGCGGGCGGGGGACGAGGACAGACGCTTCTCCCACTCGGTGGCGCCCGGGTCGCTGTCGCCCGTCTCCAGGAAGGAGCGCTTCAGCTCGCTGACATTGGTCTGGTGCTTGCCGAGCTCCGTGGACGCGTCCGTGTCCTGGACCACCAAATCACCACAGACAGGAGGAGGTGAGGCCCGGGGGTCGGGGGAGGGGGGGGGGGGGGTGCGACGGCGGCGATAATCACAGAAACAGGCCATGCATGCGGTCTGGAGGGCGCGCAGGAGGGGGGGGGTGGAAGCAGTTGACACCGGTATTTGTTGAGAAACTGCTGATGGGTCAACTGCTTCTATACCCGTCACCTCCTTGTTCATGGTTCATGGTAGTGCGAGCAAACTTCTGTCCATCTGCACCATTAGCTCATCTTTTAGGCAAGATGAGAGAAAAATGTAATGTAATGATAGGTGCCCCACCGCTACGGAAGCGTTCGGGACTAGCTTAGTCCAATGAAAACCAACATAAACGGAAGGCTTCATGCATAGCTTAATGAGTTTGGTTCAAGTACAACACTCCCAATTCTCGTTAGTATTAACACTCTGCATACCCTGTATTAGTTCAATCCGTTACCGTTCACTCGCTCAAATGAGTATGTGTGCATCCACAATGAAGTCACCGTTAGGGGATAACCAACTCGGCAAGGCGATCTCCAATCCAAAATGTCTGACGTGCTGATCAGTCCCACTGGCATACCCTTTTTCAAAATTTGTTTTTAACAATGAGGGGTTAGGATTCTTCAAACTTTCCGCTTCCCATGCGTATCGTCCTCATGAGCCACTTTCTTACCTACCTCAAGCATCAGATTACTATGCTTGATAAAAACGTTTTCCCCTTTCACACGCCTTATGAAGCTATACTGCAGAGACACAGAGAGGGGAGAGGCACGTAAGAGTTGCACCTCGACATTAAATACAAACGTCTCCTTCACACACAGAGACAGAGAGAGAGAGAGCGAGAGAGTGAGAGAGCGAGAGAGCAATAAAGAGAGAGAGAGATGGGGAGTTTTGACTTCAAATGATACGACCGGTCACATATCCACACCGGTACGGCAAACTCATGGAAAACTTGAAATGATACCTTCTGGGCTTTGCCCGAAATGAAAAAAGAAAACCCAAAATAAGACCAAACCAAATCCACTGTAGCAGTCGCAAAAGGGGATTACTCCACTATTTACAAACAAAAGGCACAAAGGAAATGAGCTGGAAAAATGAAATCAGCTTGCCAACAGGCATCCTGGGCAAAAGAAATTCAAGTCTCATTTGCTGATGCTAGTGATAGTGTGTATGGCGATTGTGTCTTCATAGTATCAATGGCGGCTGGCTGCCAAAGCGGGTGGCAACATGGCACAAAACGGGATGTTTTATGTTTCGGTGGTGGGCGGGTGCGCGGAGTAGCTCAGTGCATCCGATTGGCTGTGCGATGCAGAGAGCTGGGCCGTGGAGTCAGCCCAGCAGCCTACCTGAGTCCTCATCTCATAGTCATCCTCTGCCTCCGACTGGCAGCCGGCAGAGAGCACACAGTGAGAGAGAGAGAGACAGAGGAAGACAGAGAGATAGAGAGAGAGAGTGAGACAGGCGAAAAGATAAAACACGAGAGGAGGTGAGTCGGGCATTGTAAGAGTAACATGATGAGGGGACAGTATATAGCACAGGAGAGGAAGAGGGGAGCAGGGAAAAAAATTAAAAAAATAAAAATAAAAATTCGATCAAGGAAGAAAAGATGCTTCCGATTCCCGTCTACACGAGTTCCCCTAAACGTCATGCACTTGTATACAACACATGCATTACCTAGAGGACATCACTCCTTCTGTATCCCCGTATTTGTTTTTCCTAGGACAGTTCCCTTCATGCATTAAAGAGTATCCAAACACAAACCCCCCTGTCAACGCCGCCATCTCTGCTCAAACATTTACTTTTGCGGATTGAAATGCTGTGCGGTCACGTCACTTGCTTTAAAAGGATATTGCAACCAAGTGACCTCACCGAGGGGACAATTGCGTTGCCGTGGTTTGACGTTATTGTTTGATTACTCTTTATATTACCCGTTCCTTCGTGTATGTACAAACCTCTGTGGCAGTTGTCTCTCCGTCAAACGCAAAGTCAGTTTGCTCGCTGTCGGTCTGTTTTGTCAAACAAACCGAAACCATTTCCATCGAGAGCAGAAAACAAAAACGAGAGAACCCAACTTGTGAGTCGTTTGAATACACTTAAAACATTGTCGATAAGTCACAAATGAAAACAATGAAAGACATATCACACTTTGTCCCATTGTTGTAAATGCCACATCGCAAAAAACAACAACACAGAAACAGAAGGTTTAGCCAAAATAAAAAATGCAAAGTAAAAATGAGCAAGCAACACAGGGCGAGACAGACTCAGAGGAAATAGAAACCTTATGTCAGTCACTTTGACATCTAACACGTCATCTTATCCGTGGAATTTGAGAAAACAAGTTCTGGTTGTATTAAAAAAAAAAAACATTAAAAAAAAAAATCGACTGCATTTCCGTCTAGGTGGCAAACTGAAACCGACCGGACGAAGAGTCAATGTAGGTTTCTCTGGATTTAGAGACAAAACAAAACTCAAAGCCAACCCAGTAAGCTGACTTTCAGGTCCCCTCCTCTTCAGACATGCAGGGTGACGTTGTGGTGGGTGGCGGGGATGCAATGGGCGCTCAGCCTCCATCGGCCGTGGGGAATGATGAGTCACTCGGTGGTGGGGGGGGGTCTAAGGAGAGCATGACTAATGCGTCTTGCTCCTATTGTCCACAACAGAGCCGTGTGCTTAATGCATTACTTGGCCAGGCACTGCAGGCGGAGTTTAAATGCAGACAAACTCACTGACCGCCTCTCACTTGAACTCCCGACTAGGGAACAGGTTTCCATGCCGAGGATGCAGTATGTCTGGATGGTAGTCTGGACTGGAAACGTATGCAGAGAGGGTGGATGAGACGACTTGAAGTGGGTTAGCCACAAAGCCATGCAATAGCGGTTCTCTGGGGAAGAACCCTGATATGTTGGGTTTGGATAATGATGGGGCTCACATGCAGAGGAGGTATGGAGAGGAAGTTTCCATGTGATTGCACTGTCCAAAAATGTGGACACGTGAACAACTGGACTGCCCTCAATGCCTTACTAAGCCATATTACTGTATTTTATGTTGAAAAGTGGGGTAGTAAATTGATATCTCGTGGCATCCCTCGAGACAGACAAGAGACATTAGCTCCTGTATCACTTGAGTCACACCAAATGTGTTAGCGTCGTTTAATGACTAGCTTACTTGAGCTAAAACACCTCTAAACTTGCCCCCGCTGCTTTGTGTCTAACCCTCTGCTTTAGATGGACTGGAAACGAGCAGAGACCCATCCAGAGATGACATGGGGAGACGTGCAGGATCACCTCTGTGCTGGAGGTGCTGATGGTGGAGGGATGAGGTCTGGTATGGGGAATGTAACAATGAGAGCGGCGAGAGATCGGGTTCTGAAAGTAGGGCAATTTCACACTGAGGGGACACTTAAAAAAGCCCCCCTCCCCAGGTGGGCTGTGGACCACGAGAGACGTGGTTGGGAACCAGACCCCGGGAGAGGAATATGATGGATGTTACCCCTCTATACAAAAGGAGCCGTGAATCGCTCTATACCGAACCCCACACACACACACACACACACACACGCACACACACACACGCACACACACAGGGCGTACACAGGGCACACACCTCCTCCTCATCCTCCTCCTCTTCCTCTGAGCTGTCATTGAAGCCCTGTGCTATGGAGGCCGTCAGCGAGGCAGCCTTGGGCTCCAGGTAGCACAGACACAGCGCCAGCGGGAAGGAGAGCGTGAGGGCGTAGGGCACCGAGAAGGACGTGGATAACAGGAAGAAAAAGATGAACAGGAAGCAGGGGATGAGCGAGGGCGACTTGATGGGCAGGAAGTGCTGCGCGCACTCGGGCAGGAAGCGCATCTCCGCCAGGTCGGGGAAGCTGATGTAACCGTCCTCGTCCAGGAAGGACGTGACGTCGGGCAGGTGCAGCGAGAAGGAGAACAGGGTGCCGCCGCGGCGCCCTTGCGCCTCGCCGCGCCCCGCCAGCCGCTGCTTGCGGGCCGACAGCAGCAGCGCCCGCTCTGCCAGCAGGGCGGCCGCGCGGTCGGCGCGCGCCCGCTGCCGCCGGCACCCGGCGCCGCCGCCCTTGGCCGGGCTGACGGACGAGGCCCGCTGGCGGGCCTGCGTCTCCCGCCGCCGCCGCCGTCGCACTTTGGCGGAGGACACGGGCGAGGAGGGCAGCGAGAGCTCGGAGCGCAAGGGGTCGGAGGAGTACGCGCAGG
This sequence comes from Merluccius polli, assembly GCA_030340625.1. Lineage (NCBI taxonomy): Eukaryota > Metazoa > Chordata > Actinopteri > Gadiformes > Merlucciidae > Merluccius > Merluccius polli. Next base: position 15,248 of record JAOPHQ010001586.1, on the reverse strand, counting down.
GCTGATGGCAGGTGGGGGGGTGGGGGGGGACACGAAATGGAACGGGGGGGTGTGTGGTTAAAATGGATCGCGAGGGGGTGTGTGGGGAGGGGGTGGGCGGAGCCAATGGAGGCGAATACGCATGAGGGGGCCGCGCGCGCACACACACACACACACACACACACACACACACACACACACACACACCACACACACACACACACACACACACACACACACACACACACACACACACACACACACACACACACACACACGAGTATAGAGTGGGGTCAAAGGAAGGACAAGAAGAAGAAGAAGCTAATTAGTAAAGCTTACAGAAATGGAAAAGACAGAAAGCCCTTAAGTCTACACGCTAGGGGGCGAGCTGAAAGCACCTGGACTATAAATCTTCACAGCCAAAGAGAAAGGAAAAGGAGAATAAAAATAAGTATAAAAATAATTTTAAAAAGCTTGCAAAGACAAAGTCACACAACAGATACTTAAAAGGAGAGAACTGTATTCCCTGCAGTGTTTCACCTGTGTCAATAGACAACAAGGATCTTTGTCAGTTATTATAATGTAATATTTGTAAAAAGGAAGGCAGGGGTGTTGAATGGTGCATCACTTTACCTTGGTGTCATGTCTCAGAGGAGTGGTCGGTGTCGGCTCCGCCGTTGCCGTGGCATTGACCTGGGCGTCTTCCTGCTCCGCCTTCTCTTCCTCCGCCTTCTTCTCTGGCGTTACCGTGGTGATGATGTCTCCTTTGGCCACTCGGTCGGCCGCGTGGTCCTTCATGAGGGTCTCGTGGTTCTCCATTATAGGAGCTGACAGGGGGAAGGAGGATATCAAACATGAGCCCACCAAACATAGGACATTATTGCAGGTTTGCAATGCCCAATTAATAATAATAAAAACATTGTTTATTGATCAAAACAAGGAGTTCTGTTGTTAAATGGCCACTGCACCAATTGTGTCATCGCAGTTAAGCTCTGCCAGCTTTGAGGTGGAAGTTGGCTTTCCTTTGAGACGATATTTATTGCAGATCGCTGTTCTCTCTCGGTTCATTTATCAGACGCAAAACACATTAGTACAATGAGTACTTTCAAAAGCAGTATCTGGCAGTCAAATGACCTGCTTACTTAGCTTTAGACATAATAATTCAACTAAATTACCATCATGAAGACTTGGTCACAATAATAATAGGAATCGCTAAACAATTGAGCAAAGCCTATTATGATAATGATGATGAGGTAGAAAATGAATATTTGTTTCACCCATGCACCGAGCCAAACTAATTTAACTGCTCATTAGCTAATGTGCCTCTAACGTTCATTTCAATTTCAATTTAGTTAAAAATGTACAACACTTATAATTTACAACTTTAACTTGAATAAAACTACCCAATATCCAACATTTCAAACCTCTGAAATAAATGTAGGCATTCATTTTGAGGTAACATTTTCTCTTCAAAGTTACATTCAGGCAACAAAATATTGTATAGCACCAAATTAATTTTCATTTCTAAATCAACAATACGTTGGATATGACTAAACCATATCGCAGCCAGGGGTAGGTTAAGGGCCCCATGATCCTGTATCCCTGAGTGAACTGTTCATTCATCTTTTTATATGCCGCTATCGCTGCCGGTTGGTGCAAAATGCATTCTGGGATACTTGGCTGTATATTTCAGTGTGAACGGTCTGCTGGTAATGGCATACTTAACCGTTCATTTAGTAGGCATTATGTAGTTGAGTATTGAGTATGTAGTAGGCAGTATGTTAGTGTGTGATTTATGAACAAAGCCCCGTCTTTTCTCTTCCTGTAAAACCGTTTCAAATATTTGATGACTCATCCTGCACTCATGTTCATTTTTGCATCCAATGAAAATGCTTTCGAGTTTTTATGTCCTCCAGAGAGCAGGCTGTCGTGGCTTCCCATGTTGACCTGCTAGCTACTGTCAATCTGGCGGCACATTCAGCCCTATTGGCTACTGTAAACGCCAATCAACATCCGAGACCAAGTCCCTCCCTAGCTTTGTGTTTCTACAGGAAATACATAAATATGCAGAATGAAATAGCACTCCGACTTTCGGTTTCACAGGGCCTTTAAGGGTCTCACCTCCGTCCAGGCTGCGGGACATGTTGTAGCGTTTGCTGGAAGTGCGCTGGAAGAAGGGCGCTGGGCGGATGATCTGAGAGCTGGCCCGGCGGGTCTGGGCCTGGGTTCGGCCGCTGTAGCGGAACTTGGACCCCAGGCCCAGGAACTTCTTGGGGGGAGCCTCGGGGGACACCAGCCTGCCAGCGGGGGAGACGAGCACTCGCCATTAAAAACAATTACTACACGGCTTTGTTGAATACTCTTCTACAAGTCTGTTATTTCTGATTATACAAAAGTTAGTTCCGACCGAGTCATTTGATTGGACAAGAGTCAAGTGCTGATATTCAGTATAACAGCACTGGGACCTTTAACTATACATCCGCATTACAGGTGCTCTAATAACCGTTAATCGGCGATCGTTAACTATCAAGATTCTTATTTCACTGGTTGCGCAATAAATGGAAACAGATACATTTATCTTCGGCACTCGGCCTCTTACCTACGACCGAATCAATTCCTTTTCATGTGATATTGCTTAAATAGCTGACTGCTGCTATGAATAACAGACCGTTGCTATGGACACCATTCCCAGTCGTGGACTATTTTTTTTGCAGAAGCAATAAAATCATTTTTAAATCAATACAATAATTTTTTGTTGGTTTTTTTTGCAACAAACTATTGATTTCTTTAGTAAGCCAAGGGTCATTATTGCAAAAATAAACCCTGACATAGTCCTTAACTGATGTGGTTGCTAAAAGCAAATACTCATTTCCTGATGCGGTTGTTAACTAGCAACTACAAACTGGGCAACTTTTACAACTGCTGCCATCTAAATAAGGCGATCATGGCTCAGCCAAGTCTAATTAAAATGGTTGTTTTTAATCCCTTTTATGGGGTAACTAAAATGTGTAAAAGTACAACACATTGTTTTTAACCTTTAGATGGCAGCAAACTCACAAAAGTGGTCTAGTATGTACTCATTAAGGGAAGATTTAACTCATTGAATTTGTAATTTATGTTTCACATTTTGCTCCATTCACGTACTTTGTAGAGAACTATTATTGGTAAAACTATGAAAATTAAAATAGCGTTTTTTTCTGATGCATTTGGGTGTTTGTGAAGAGAATAAAAAACTGACCTGAAGAAAGTATGGTGTTCAACACAGACCTTCCACAGCCGCTTGGCTGCACGGTGGTTTGGCAGCTTGAAACCAATTGTACTCTCAAACTGCTCAAACTGCAAAAACAAAAATCGTTTTCACTGCCTGAAACTTCAAAAACAGTTTGTGTGTGAACTGTTAGTGAGTAATCAAATAGAGAAGAACAATTGCATTTCCCAGCAATGTTGCATGTTGTGTGTGTTATTCCCCGTGAACTGGCGAGATTGTGTTACCTCTCCCGGGCGTATTTTGATGTAGAAGTTGTTCCTCTTGTAGGAAATCTTGAGGACTTTGGGCCAAGCGAAACGGTTGATCCTCAGCCGGTCGCGGTAAATGAGCAGGCCGCTGGCGCACACGCCCAACATGATCTCCACGCCCTCCGAGTCCTGGCAGAAGAAAAAGAAACCAAAAATAAGCGAAATAACAAAAAGGAACAAACACATACACACACACGCCAAGAGGGTCATCTGTGTTTTCAAGATTGACCGAAAACACTCTTATGTTCATTAAACCTGCACAATGTAACTTCACAAAAAAGAGCACACCTATGGCCACAGGCGGTAATACACATTGACATTTTTTGGTTGGACCGAAATAGTGGGAAAATCTAACTGAGGAAACAGAAGTAAAATCAAAAGAAAGGTGCAGTTTTTTTTCTTCCACTGTATTTTACAGAGCTGGCTTTCCTGATGTGCTCAACATACGTACTGCTGTTCCACCACGGTCCAGACCAACACAACCTAAAGCAGTGAAACCTCGGACCTAAAAAGTTACACAGTGTAGGTTTAACCACGCAGACCATAACGTCTGTAAAAAGGCGCACCTACGGGGATATGCAATAGGAATAAGAGCCAGTAGGAGGGCAGGAACAAGGCTTGGTAGAGGGAGAGAGACCAGGCAGGTGGAGGAGTGGAGCCAGGCATTTGGTATTCTTATCTAGCTCACACAGGCTGGGAGAGGGATGGCCATGATGAATGACTCGGCAGGGAGAGATAGAGAGGGAGAGAGGGAGAGAGAGAGAGAGAGAGACAGAGAGGGGTGGTGGCGACGGTGGTGGTAGGGGAGGCACTGCGCAGTGATTGCAGCAATGGAAGTGGCAAGGGTACGGTGCGAGCAACATGATGAGACTGCAGAGATCACAAGACTCGGTTCCCTTTGGTTGCACGAGGGGTGGGGGGGGGGGGGCTCTCCTCCTCCAGAGGAGAGGGGCATGTCATGCTTCAGGGCATGTCGGGGAGGGGGGGGGGGGGGGGGATTCAAACCGCAGCACTGCACTGTCCTGCTACACCATGCACGTGGACGACGGACGACACACCCATACACGTTGAGAAAGCGCATGTAAAGCAGCCTCTTACCTCTGCCCTGGCTGCACCCAAGCACTCAGGGGGGCTCCCTACCAACTAGGCGTTTACCAAGAGAGAGGGAAGACAAGAAGAGCATGCCGGGTCCCATCAGTTTTCCCCAGGGCTCGCTGATCCAAAACACGAGCGTTACGAGCGCCGATGGCCAACATTACTGTATCCGCATCTACTGTAGTTCAACAAGACATTCCTTTCATCCTGGTCCTTAAAAAATCAAGACGCCCCTCGTTTCCAAAGGGCTCTCGATTACAGCTTGTATCTACAGACGTGATCCTAACAGATATTCGTCTGCGGACCTAATCTTAAAAGATTTGCATCTAGAGACCTAATCATAACAGATTTGTATCCAGAGACATGCCCATAATGAGCTGACAACAGTCGGCCAAATCAAGTGGAGATACTCCTTCCTCTCCCCCCCCTCTCTCCCCAGCATTCCCTAATGGTGCCTTTGATCTCCCATGGCAGGCAGATGAGAACCAACAGGACAATTATTCAAGTTGAGCGAGCCTCCCTCCCCCTCCACACAGAGAGCCAGCAGTGATACAGATGTCTGGTCGGATGGAGAGTGGTGGTGGTGGAGGTGGTGGTGGGGCGGGGGAGGGAGGGGGGGTGGGGGAGTGAAGCGGCGGACGTTTCGGAAGCATGTGGATGTAAGACTGGAGGTAAGACACTGACCTGCGAGCAGAGCGAGAATGTGCAGCAGATGTGACGCTTCGCATGCATGGATGTAGACCCCCCACCTCCCCCGCCCCCCTCACCCCAGGGAGGCCTTAGTAGTCACAAGCCGCCTTATATTATCCAAACCATCGTGGTTGTGTTTATGTGCCGTTTAAAATACAAGACCAAATTATCCAGCTCCAGCCATAAATCCAGGCGAGCGGCATCAGAAATAAAAAAGTACAAATACACCCTAGACAATTCCCAGAATGCACCAAAAACAAAAATAAAAAAGACAGAAGGGCTAAATATCCCTCCATCAATACTCAAGAACCTATCCCAGCAAAAATTTTGCATTTAACAATTATTTTTCCACAATTGGCAAGTAATTTGCTGACTCCTAAAGGCTGTATGTTCTGCTGCTGTATCACTATTATGTATTATATAGCCAGTGTACCCTGCACTCTACACAGCCCATACAGGGCGTCTTGGGAACCAGTGCACATACAGGGTTCGACGTTACTTTACCTTGGCGTGGTGGAGGTCCACGCCGTACATGGACAGCTTCTTGGCGTTTTCCAGGAAGTGAATTTCAGCCTCGGCAGGTGTCATACCTCTGTGGTGGAAGCAGGACAGAGCAGATTGTGTTTACCGAGAGGACCGCTATGTTACGCCTGTGTGTGTGTCTCTGTGTGTGTGTGTGTGTGTGTGTGAATCTACACAGAGTAGATCGGTTCTATTGAACAGGTTTTTCTGTTTTTTTTTGCCAGTGGAATTAGCCTGACTCAGCTTCAGTCGACATAATGAGAGACACTGGGAAAGCAAAGTGCTGCAGGACTGGATAGTGAAGCGTTAGGAATTAAGGTCACATTTACAACGGTGTAAAAGTGGCCTAGATTACATTTGCTGATACGGATCACCAAGCAGTTATGTTATATTTCAGGGTTCAATTTGATTTTGCCGCAGTGTCTAATCTCATTGTAACCCTTTCCCGTGTATGTGTACCATATGATGTATGGTGAACCACATCATTTCAAGCAGGCTACATTCACACTAGTCAATTTAGATTAGATTCTGTTGTCTGGCTGCTCACATTCATATTTTAATGAGACCTAAGTGACCTAAAACTAGTTGGTGTTATGCTGGTGAGAGGGGACTGGTGGGTGTTGCCCTTAAAATACATAAATACAAAAGAGCAGCAACCAGGAAACCGACAACAACAACAGAGGTCACAAAACATGTCACAGCCCAGGTAGGGACTCTCTCCCTCCCTCCCCCCCCCCCCCCCCCCCCAACACTAACTTGTAGCTCTTGTGCAGCTCCATGACCTTCTCCTCCAGCTCCTTGGTCTGGTTGGGGGCGAAGCGCAACTCGCTGATGTAGTCGCTGCCCAGCTCGTCGGGGTCGTAGTCGCCCAGCTCGGACTGTACCGTATACGATCCCAGCATGGTGTGCGTGGCGAAGGAGCAGGGCAGGCGGCCCGACACCACGTCATCCCTCAGCTGCAGACAGAGGTAGTACCTGGCGAGACACAAAGAGAGAGAGAGAGACGATGTTTAGAGGGACGACCGGGCTAAACGACGACAGACCATTGAGCATTGGTGCTGCTGGTCCCATGGGATTTTCGAAATGTCAACAGAATCATTTTCTACCCATCACCCTCCTTTAAAAAAAAAAAAATATCAATAACTTAATCAATAAATAAACCATCTCCATATGGTTCCATCGCTATAAAGCGCTACAAGTACAATGAAATGAAGCCAACAGTCTGCAGCATTCGAGGCGGAAAACAGTGGTAATCAGTTCAGGCATGTCGATGTAGAGGTAAATCCAGGTCAACGACAACAACAACACAGAGAGCTCACCGCGTGATGTCCTCAGACAGCTGGGCGGGGTCGGGGGGATAAAACTTCACATTAAAAGCGAAGTTCCAGGGTCCAGCTGGGAAACCAAACCACGAAACACAAAAAATTGATTACAATTCAAGATAAAACAATGTACAAGATTGATCGTTTTTCTTTTGTTCACGTTTGCCGTTATGACTGACGTACTTCTGATCTGCTTCTTCATCTCCTTGGTGGGGTCTAGCCAATTCTGTAACAGAACCACAGCCAATGACAACCATTAAGCGCCACAGATTTACAAGAGAGCCACAAACGCCACAGAGGACCAGTGATATCATCTTCAGCAGCCACAGAACATATAAATCTTGCTCTGGCCCTGAGCCAGAGCAAGATTTTAAGAATACATTAAGAAGCTTCCAGATAATTGCCTGCTTTTTGACAGCATTTTATATTTTATTCCCTATTCCTGAATTCATTCATTCATCACCCCGGGGCAATGATTTTGATGACCGTCTCTGTGACATTGTCTACATATATACAAGACACTTGTAAAGCACTACATGGACTGGCCGCAGTTCACCCATCTTACTTATTTTGGCCCCTCGCCACAGTGAGATCGCAGCGATCTGCCAGGTCTACTGACCAAGACCTTCTGGTTGTCCCGAGATCCAGGCTAAAAACTAAGAGGGACCGAGCGTTTACAGTTGTAGCTCCCACGCTCTGGAACTGTCTTTCCAGAGTCAGTGGATAGTTTTAAGAAGCTGTTAAAAACGCACTCGTTTTGTAAGCACTTTGTTTTATAAAGTTGTGTTTGTCTTCTGCACAGTTTTAATGGCCCTATATTCTTATTGTCTTTAACGTTTTCATTGTGTAGCACCTTGTAACTATTGTTTCAAAAGGCGCTTTATAAAAACATTTTACTTACTTACAATGCACATCTGGACAGCTAATGACCGGAATTCAATTAAATGAAATTCTAATACAATTATTTACTACTAGATTTGTCTTTACCTTCTGGTTCTCCACATCTCTGTACGTGATGCCGAAGTAGTCCATCTCCAGGAGGTTTAGGTGGTCGCATATTTTATCTAACAGGATGTGGCCCTTGGCTCGTTTCTAAAAGGAGAAAACACAAAAAAACAGAGGAAGGGTGAGTGATGACATTGGAGTCAAAATTGCAAGCTTCAAAAGATAACTTCGGGACAGTTCAGAGAGAGACTTCCGCTTGGTGAGACTTGGTTAGACACAATAACAAACAGACCGGATCATGCGAAAGGTCAAGACAAATTTGATGAGTTTTATTTCTCTGTAGGGATCCATAATGACACTTATAATAACCTAGCCTGTAAGTGGCAAAACAAGCACATTGATGGGCCGCTAATGCCCTATAGTCTTACATTGCTGCCTGTTTCGCGGCTGACGGCTGAAGCCCTCTCGCTCAATACTGGACCAAAGTCCAGGTCTAGTCCCAGGTTTAAAACTCCTGAAGTTAACCTTTAAGAAGACAACCATCGCTATGGGTTGGATACTCTGATACGAGCTGTGACCCTGGTTTAACTCGGGCCATTGGGAGGATGCTGCAGCGCTATAGATCCGAGCACCAATGCACATAAATAGGGAAATGTTAAGCATGTCTCATGGGAATATTACCCTTTGACTCAAGCCCTATTTCTGATGGCATTCCTCCTCCACTGACCTATACATACCCATTCCTCTACAAGCATAAATACATTTCAACTACAGGCTGAAGGGCACTTTGTCAGCAACATCAGTAACAGACAAAAACAATCTGCACGAGTCAATCAATCAAGTACATCCAAGCACTGGGTCTCTTGTTTATGCCGACATTTCAGTGGTTGGCACTCTGCAGTCGCTGTGAGGAGGAGACTTAAAAGAGGGGTAGGGTGGGTCGGAGGGTTCAGTAGTTTGTTTGCCATGGTTCGCTACGGTTATTTTTAGGGCCGTGTTACCACGGGGAAAACAGAATAATATAAATCTAACAGACACCCTGCCTGCAAACAAATCCCGGCAGCCATCATGCCCACGTTGCATCAGCAGGGATCACACACACACACACGTGTAATAATCTATGCCATGACGAGCAGACCACATGTATGACGGGCTAACATTCCTGCGTGTGACCTAAACGGACCAAGAGATGCCGGACTGAGCAGAGAGTCGGCCTCGACACAACATTTCCAGAGAACACGTTTGACCCACAGGACCGAAGGACTTCAACCCCCCTCGGTTGAGCTACAAGGCCTCGTTTAGCACACAGCCTAACCTTAACAGAGAGGCTAAAGCTGCGGAGGCGGCAGATTGGAGGACAAGTGTAGTCGACGAAAGCCAGACCCCTCCAAGCGATTCTGCTCCATCATCAGAAACCAGAAAACCAACTCCCAGAGTTTAGACAAACCGCGCGGTCAAGTGATATGAACGTTAAATGTCGGCTTCACAGGCTTGTTTTCAAACGGACTGAGGAGGAGGAGGAGGAGGAGGAGGAGGAGGAGGAGGAGGAGAGCTCTGCCACAATTAGCTGGAGATACTCCTCAAATCTTGTTTCCTGTGGGTTCTTCTACCTTGGCTGCTTACATGCATTTGTACAATCTGTAGCCACGAAGAGTCAATTTCCCAACAGCAGTCGGCCCCAATGGTTGCTACGCTAACCTATCTTTTACTCTAGGTCACTTAGAGTTATTTTGGTTAACCATTTTTTCTGATTCTGGTTCTTATGGTTAACCGTTTGGTCACAGCCTTCACTGTACCATCTAAAATTACTACCATCAGGAGCACACCACACACACACACACACACACACACACACACACACACACACACACACACACACACACACACACACACACACACACACACACACACACACACACACACACACACACACACACACAGTGACTAACAGGACACAGATTTGAAAAAGTCATCTGCTAGGGTGACCTTTGACCTTCATCATGATTGAGTATCAAACCCTGGCTGAACCCTTAGTTGAGCCATATAAAAACAGACTGACAAAGAGGGGCGTAAATGTATGAGGATAGTGTCGGGGATCAAGATTCAAACTCAGTTTTCATGGAGCATTATTGGGGGGTAAAGGGGCGGAGACTCGTGCTTGGTACCCCTCCTAAATGTCCCTGTTGGGATATCTGTTGCCTAGGGTGACCTCTCTGCAGGGAGACGGGCGTAGAGGAATTGGAGGTCAGTAAACAAATGGGCCATGGCTATTCCTGTGAAACATCTCACACTCTCACACCGACGGCAAACACGAGTGTGTGTGTGCGCACCATTCGTACGTAGAAACGTGGCCAATAAGTTTATATAACACCACCCTGGTGGTGACACTTTAGAGGGGTTAAAGGCATCATTAGAGTAAAAAGTTTCCTTGCGTTATTTGGCAGTTGTATTTAGATATACCCTGACTGTTTAGACCACATTTTTTCCCCAGGGATATATATACCCTGATTGTTCAAACCACTTTTCTCCAGTTATTTTTCAAGCTAAAAGCTAAAAATAGAAGATTGTTCAAGATATCGGGTCAGTCATTTTGTTAAAGCTACATATTGAAACGTTTTACAATTGTAATATAAGAGCCAAATTATTAATGAAATTAGTGGCCATTGACAAGACCCACCGAAAGCATTGATGAATTCAGGACCGTCGTTGTACTGAACAGCCCAATGTTGGTATATGACACATCTGCATAGGAATCATGTGGTTTAAAAGGGGGCCATCTTGAAGTCGAGGTTATCTTTCCACCTGGTCATTAACTGTAAATGGAATCGATTGCTCAGCCTTGACGTCCGCCATCACTGCCCAGCGTTGCTAATACCAACAGGGATGCGATAGCATCTGTTTTTCATTACAGCAGCTAACTACGCTCTGTCGAGACCCACTGCTGCCGTTTGATGCACTTGTACACTGCCTGGGAGTCTCACGCAGAGACAAATTATAAATACTCACGGACACACAAATGCAAAAGGCTGTCCTCAACTAGGAGCAGGCTTTCTCATGATTGCGTTACTTCAACCAAGGTACACCGGCAGAGGAACAGACCAGTCTTACCTCAAGTGGTGAGCCAGGGTGGGAGTTGGTACGGGTAGCGTTAACTGCTGTTCAGTTCTGCTGCTAAGAGTGTTACGCGGTACAACAAGGCCCGACAACGCAGCAGTAACAACAGAGTAGCAGTCGTTTGTAGGCTACTTTGGGGAATACACAGTGGGAGAAATAAACTGGCGAGAAATACTATCGTGTACCAGGAATCTGTTTCAACTGGCACAACAAACACTTCAACTCCCCGCCGCCGTCTGCCCATAATAACAGCCCATAATCCCACCACCCCACATCCCGAGGGTTCTCCCAGTCACTGCCATGCTGAACTTTCTATACTTGCCAAGCAGGCGAATATTATGGGACACACACAACGTTGGATTCAATTTCCAGAAATAAATAAATAAAGAAAACCACCCCTGCACAAAAAAAAAAACGTGTTTTCATATTTGGTTAACTCCTCTTGGCAGCATGCAGTTTGCTCTACAGATTGTTTAATGAGCTGAACGCGCCATCAAAGCGCCGTTCTCACATTCTTCTACTGCAGAGAATGGTGGCATGTCAAGCATAAACTACTACTTTTTCAGCTCTCCCGCCCAACCCAAAGCATCAGGCTGAGAAGCCGTTTCAAATATTGTTTACTAATAAAGTTAATTCAGGTCGGCGGTGCCTTGTTCAAGGACCTGTTGATGAAATGCACAGCATAAGGTAATAGGTAGAGTGAGTGAGGGACCTCACCTCCACAGTGATGGTGTAGTCCGAGCCGTCCAACAGGGTGACCTTGCACTGCATGTTCTTCAGCTTCTTGGCTCCCCTCAGAGGAGACTTGGACAGGTGGCTGGTGGACGACCTGTTGGACGCCTGGTCCTCTTCGTGCGGATCCTGAGAGAAGAGCCCAGGGACACGACGTTAAAATTCAGGTTCAACATTGCTCACGGGAACCTCTACTGAGAAGCAAGTTGGTTCATTATACCCGTGTCTTAGCTACTGGCCGAGCTCTCACTTTGTATGATGTCAGTGTCCATGCATTTAATGTATTTGAGAGATTTATTTGCGAAACAAATAAAGTGAAACAAATCAATATTGTAATAATCCAAGCATTTACTCTGCTCAGCCCTGTGTCAATGACCGGCAATGACACGTGAAGCACTGCCCCCAAATGTCCCCTCCACCGTCTCCAGGCAGCTCTAAAATAGTCCCAATTCAACAGTCATCTTCGGTAAAGCCGCCAAGTGGGGGACTGCACATCAGAAACCAAAGCCAGAGGACCAGAACCAGGTGCTATTAAGAGCTAGTGGTGTGCCATCATTTTGTCTTCAGACAGAAAATTCAATTGCCCAACAGGCTGAAAAACACTTTTCTTAATGCCACATCGGATAAAAGGTCATGATGTCCAAGAGGAACCACAGACACGGCCCTTCCATTATGTTATACCACATTTCCACCCATCCAGGCAAAAACATTTATAGGTCTCTACATCATTTTATCTAGAGAGAATGGGAGAGTGAGGGCAAAAAAAGGTTGACAGAGGACTGGAGATGTAATCTGGCAGTAAAAAACATATTAGATATTCAGCTGGTACCCTAGTCAGCCTTCTAAAATACCAATCAAAACCTTGGCTAAACAACCAAAACATAACCTGAACCTGGAACAATACTGTTGTCATACTTTCATATTTGTGTTTCAGCCAAACATCCTGGCAAGAGTGAATCTCCCTTAATTCTTTTCTCATTTCTACTTCCCGTTCTGACTCACCATCATCTCACGGTCTAATTCCCTTGTAGATACCCGTCCACTTTATTTCTTAATCTTTCTCGCTCACACCCTCTTCATCTGCTTATACTCCATAATTCCTTAGCATAGATCATCTCTCAGTATAATACCACAAATTATATAGAGATTGGCAATGTCTAAATCAGAGACCTAGATAAGTCAAACATTTGCTATGTAGTAGTCCAATTTTCAGTTCCTCTTAAACTGACCAGAGGATTTTCAAAATAACTCCTCTAAAAAGTGGTCTCTCTCTCTCTCTCTCTCTCTCTCTCTCTCTCTCTCTCTCTCTCACACTCACACACACACACACGGCCACTCCTCTGTTCCACTACAGCAGCCACGACCATGTGATTAATAAAGGCACTAATCTGTGCACCGTACTTGTATCATAGACACAAAGGGACCCAACAAGAGCTGGAGGCTATAGAAAGGCACCGCCTCCACATCCTGCAGTATTTAATGCATCCGCCTGTAGCCTAGCAATGCCTCTGTTGTTGATACATTGAGGAAACGCAGGCCAGCGCCATACATCAGGTAGTGAGCCGCACAACAAGCAGATACCCGAGAACAAGCGACCAGGCGCCAATGCAATCTCTAACTACGCCTGTGTGGAGAGGCGGTCGCAACCGAAAAAAGATACCGAACGGAACCAATGACTCGACTTGAGAGGGAGGACACCTTGGCTTTTTAACCGGTGACCACCCCCTGTCTCGGAGGAGTGGGCTGTCGGTTGGCGCGGATCAGGCTGACCTGTTCTTTCCTGGCGGGGGTGCTGTGGCCCGCGGCGACGGGGAGCTGGACCAGGGGGGAGGCTGGTTCCTCTTCGCTGGCGGCGGCGGTGGCTGCTGCTGACGGAGCGTGTGGCGGCGTGGCCTTAGCCTTTTTCCCCTTCTCCGTCTCCTTGCTCTTCTCCTGCTGGGGCTTGGGCTCCGAGTCGGCGCCTGATTCGGTCGTCATGGCCAATCACACTGAGGAGGGGTGGGTGGGGTGGGGGTAGGAGAAAAGGAGAGCGAGACAAGCGGAACAGCGTTAGATGAGTCAGCGGTCTGGTTCTCAGAAGCGTTTTCTTCTCTTTTTTAATGTTTCTGCATTCAAGCCCGCCGGTGCAGGGCCAAACACATTGTGACGTAACGACATGGGTCATAATTATGTCAGCCCATAAAGATAAGAAGCAAAAATGAACAAGGATGATGAAAGCCAACATTTGCGTCACAGCTACCGCTCATTTCTCAAGAACAAGACAAATCTTCATGTCACAGATTGCACTTTTTCATCATTGCAAAAAAAACAAAAACAAATTGCCAATCGTAGTGGTGGCATTGTCATCATTCAACCGAGTAGAGACCAGTGCAACGTTGCACTGCGTTGGGTGTTGGATTCATTAGAGGCAGAAATCAACACATGCAATCCAAGTCCACCTGTGCGTGAAAACAATATTCTGCAGCCATGTGACAGCTCCATTCCAAATATGTGCTCAGCGATCCCAAACATCCCAGTCATGCCACTGCCCATCTTGCATAACATGACCTTCTCCATGTGCACATAGCCACGTACCCCCCCCCCCCCCCTGACCCTAAGAGACTGAGACGAGGCTAGGATGAGGAAATGTCTAATTGCCCATTTTGCACAAAAAAAAAAGGCAGCGAGGACAGGATGGCACTGGGGAGGCCCGCCTTGTTGTACTAGCCACATGCAGAGCCTCCTTTCTAGGGCGTGCCACTGCGGTCCAGCGGGCCTCAGCTGGGAGTCTGGGGTTTGTAGTATGGCTGCCTGGCATGCTGTTCCTGGCTCCTCCCCTTCTGCTCTATTTATAGGTGTGTATTTACTCTTGAGAGCGGGGATGATGTAAAGGATCTAGTGCAGGCTGCCGGAGCATGGCCGGGGAAAACTGCATTCAGGATCTACCCTGGGGTTGCTGTCAGCAGGGGGAGAGGGGAGGGGCAAAACTTGTTTTGTCATGGACAACAATGGGTGTTGTTGCAGGGTAAACACAGGTGTGGCTCATCGTATTAACATCGGCTACATTATTTAAAAAAAACACTGGGTAAGAGTGACGAGCATAGTGCCTCATGCTGCAAGTGCACAAGTATACCTTCCCTGTAAGCATAGAACAATAGCACACAAGTTGCCTATTCACCATAGCCAACCTTATCACTATAGTCAACCAACTCAACAGACATGATATTCTGGTTTCTACAACGTTAAAAATGAGTCGAACAGTGCATCCCCGAGAGCTGCAGCATTAAACCAACACCAGGTTATACTACTTTCGTCTATAGGGACTTATATAAGAGGAAGCCCCCTTGCTCTCAC